>VUQR01005351.1:23836-34391 GCA_015108515.1 Hemichromis elongatus
TTAAAAAAATTTCTAAAAAAAAAAAAAACAGGATATATAAGAATATTAAAAGAGCAAGAAAAAGGTAAGTATTAATCATCACAATTTTAATATATCCAGTCAACAGTTCACCTGTCAAATTCCTGGATGCTGATCTGGATGTAAAAATGTGAGAAATGATGCTGAAATAAATATAAGCATCAAATACATTCTCTGTAATTTTAGCTATTCAAGCTTTTAGTGGTGAAACCTACTGTAACCAGGGACTGGCAAACCTTACAATCAAATAAACATTTCTAAGCATCTTTAGGAAAAAATGTCTGTACTGAGTATCAAAACATATTTGTAATGTAATAATTAAGCCTATTAAGTCTGAATTAGCTTATCCACATTTCCAATCAGTATATATCTTTATAACTACTCTGCAGTGGTCAACTTATGATAATTTGTGACTTTAACTTAATTTTTCATAACAAAAATACTATGTTTTATTTACCAAGCTATAAAACAAAAATTCATTGTTTGCTTATTATTTGCTTAATTCAGTCACTAACACAGCACTCCAATGGTGAAGTGGCAATAAAACATGCCTATTAGCCTGAATAGGCCTACTTTAAACTGAGTAGTTCTAAAGCTCTGCGTACCACTTTGAACACTGCTGGTGTTTGTGAAAATGGATCAGCCTAAACGTCGCTTACTTTGATAATAAATAAAACATAAAACAGATGAACAATTTTAAAATGAGCAGTAGTAAAGAAAACAGATCAGACATACTGTGATACTAGTAACGTCTGTGGTGAAAGCAAACAAATCTGATCGTGCACAAATACATTTTTGGTTTCCTCAACAAAAGTTTTTTTTGTTTTTGTTTTTGGGATCTATACAAAAATGAGCCATTTATGTGTCTACTTCCATGCTAACCACCTCCACTACTGAGGTTCAGCAAGACTCAGGATGTGGAGCTTGTCCAGGGAGCCACTGGAGAAGGGTGAAAGAGCAGCATTCAGCTTTAGAGCCAGAGATTTGAGCAATACTCAACCTAAACAAGGTAGACTTAGATTCCTTAGATAAAGGTAATTGCTTTGAGTCCGACCTGAGAATCCACCAACACCTGGAGCTTGCATGGAAGATGCAGATTTGTCAGCCAACACTTGTCACTTGGCATCGCCGAGGTGTAGTGAAACTTCACTGCAAACTGGAAACAGACACCGTTTACCTCCAAAGTCAAAGTTGTGCCTTACTTCTGCAACCATTAGCTTTTACAAGCTGCAATTTTTGAAGGCAAACGATCTCCATTTCTAGGTTATGTTGCATTTTTCACAGTTTCACTGCAGCTTAGCAAATAGTTGGTGTTTGCGGAAAAGTTGGAGTCTTCAATGTAAACTACCAGTGATCCCAGCGATCTGCTAGTAGCCAAAGCAACCACAATGACCTTTTCTGTGCAGCAACTAACTTTGCAACCAAAGCTACTGGGAGTAAGCGACCTCCAACAACCACAGACACACATACTTTACACTCGCCACCGGTGAGTCACTGACCATTCTCTTTAACAAATCAAGTCCCAGGCAACGTTCAGAAATCCTTTTCTTCATGACTGGTGGTTGGCCAAACGGTTGCACCACCCTCTCTAAGCCTGTGTGACTGGGCCTCAGTCTAACCAGGTAGTTTTGAGTGATTTGGAGGTTTTGACATGGTTGACCAAAAAGATCAAGCAACTGAAAAAACAACAAATGAGCAAGTGGACACTGTGTGAAATACAAACGTCCCAGGCTGACAAAATGGCATGGTATAATCCACAAAGATGAGCAGGATAGATGAACACGACTCATGTTTCCTTTTACTATACTATATGTCATTATTAGCATCGTGTCATTGGAGAACAATCCGTCTCTCTCCATAACTACAGAGGTGACTAATATGGGATGGAAAAACCTGCAAAAGAGAAAGTGGTGAATTGTAAAGGCTGCACAGGAAATACCTTTAACTATGATGCTTCCCGTGCTGCTCGCCACACCAAACTGGTTTCTTGCCACACACGTGTAGAGGCCTGCATCAGATTTGGTCACATTCCATATCCGAAGACTACCGTTGTCCAGAATGGAGATTCTGAGGTTACAAAAAAACAGGAAATAATTTACGATACTGTCAAAGCAACAGATTTTTGTAGGAGGAACAAATGGTGCTATGCATGCATCGTGAAATTTTAACTATGCGGCATGGCTGACAAAGCACAAAAGACAAGTGACTAATACACAGAGAAGAACATTTCTCAGTGTCTCTAATTAGGTTCTGCTTCTTTGCAGATGACAACAATGAGAAATAGGAGTGTATTTTCAGGGCTGATTAATTCAACACATGACTTGGAGATATGTAGGACAATAGTGGCTCCATGCCCTTTACACAACAGCCACAAGTGCTTCGAAAAAGGTCAAAAGGCCTTAACAAAAGTTGACAATCTGTAAATAACGAGCAAAAATGGAAATTGTGCCCTTGAAAGCAAAGTGTTGGGGGAAATCAAGGGTGGACCACCTCATCAAAGCGCACTGAATTTTAATTATCTGAATTGCTCTGCTGATTCGGCAAACTGTAAAAAGGCGTCAGCCTGATTGTGAGAGGGGAACATGATGTGTGGCAGCTAAATTGCCCCGTTCACCTGTGAAAACAGTCAAAGGAGTCAAAGCAAATAGAGGCCTGGAATGATGGTGAAGACCCCGGTACTAAGTCCAGTGGTCTTCAACGTCTGCTAATCCAGAGGAACACGTAATCACTTATTTTACATTAAAGAAACTAAATGACCTCTAGCTGCTATAATCAGTGTCAGTGTGGTAACAGAGTCTGATAGACCCACAGGACACCATTTTGTCAAAGGTAAGTCATCAGGCAGCAGGTAGCTGGTGAAGAGGGTGTAGCAATTAGGAGCTACAAAAGGATGTTTTATCTGGACTTGCAGAAGATTATAACAAAGATAAAAGGCAGGTAAATATCAGAGTTAGTCATCAACTTCCAAACAGGAAGTAAAATATAAAAACAGAAATAAAGAAGTGTGAGCGAGCCACTTGAGGACGGGCTCATAAAGCTGTGAATGCAACATTAGCATATTGTTCCCTGAAGATTTACATGGCATTTAATCAGTGTCATCTTTCAGGGCCGTGAAATGCAAAACTAAAGAGTGAATGTCAGATTAGTAAACTTCAAAGCTTTGTTTAGTTTGTCCTTTTGAACCGTCCTCACAATATCAAAATTACACTGAGAGTTACGACGCTACTTTCTTTACAGCTGCTTTTAAACATTCTTCAGAATAAGCCACACGTGGAGTTATGTTTTTGGTCACTTGGTGAATATGTGTAAAAGTCTTGGAACACACAAACAAAAACAGAAAAACAACAAAGCAAAAACAGAGTTTGTACACTTCTAATGAGCTTAAAAGTCACTGTTTTGTATGGAACTCAAACAAGCTTTTGTGTAATTGTTTTAAATAGTCTTAGTAAATAGTTCTTCAGTCTTCTTGATGGACATCCAAAGCTCTTCTTTGAATCCTCGCTGTCTTTTTCGTCCATTCTCTGTCACACTCCTTGTTACGGTTCCTTGGAGGTCCACATTAATGCTCATGAGTCATGTGTAGAAAGTAAATGGATTAAATAAAGGTGCATCTCTTGGTGTCCTGGATACTTTAGGGTGGTCTACCACTTTATATTTTGTCCACTACTTGTCTAGCTTTCTCAGATTTTAATGACACACACAGCATGCTCACATATCATTCCACTGAAAACGATCAGCTTCAAGGACTGAACTGAAAATGAGTGAAAAAGCAGCCAATGTCAAACAAAAAGACTGAAAGACCGTCAGAAAGCCTGGAGAACTATTGCTCAGTATCACTGAAACCTGAAGCAAAAGAAAGGAGTTTTGCACAAAACCATATCTTCCTTTTATCTCTGTTTGGATCTGACTCTGAGAAACACACGTGTGTTAAATCAAGTCATTTCAGCAGAAAGTGCTCTGGGCACTTACTGTGGAGAAATATTTAAACGAACTTTAATTTTAATGGTCACCAGGTTAAAAACATTACAAGTATAGAATCTCCAGTCAAATGCGACTGACTTTGACCCAACATAAGGTTTTAAACAGCTTTTTATCCCCCTTTATCCTCCACGGCCGGAGTCTTTGAGCGCTATCTCTCTCTCTGTCTGTAATATCTCTGGATAATGTGCCTCCGTGTTCACCGGCTCATTTTTTGCTGTATCTTGCTGCTGTTAGAGCCGGGCAGGTAGCGTACTGTAAAAAAAAAGCATGGACATGTTTTGTTGAAAACAGATGGCTGTTGGCTGAAAAATGCACTGTGGATATGATGAGAGAGAATCTAAAAAGTGAGGTTCTAGGCACACAGCTCACACACTGAGCTGAAAGGTACTCGGTTTGGTAGAGTCCAATTAAAACTGGGGCGGTTTTACAATTTCCAGAAAATCCTACTTAAAATGAGTTTTCTGTTTCTGTAATTGTGCTAGAAAGCAAAAGTTATTGAAATGTAATATCTAAATCAGCCGGGCTGTTCCTCTGACCCTTAATAGTTGCTGCTCTATGAAGCACCAATTAAAACTATCTGTCAGTACTGTATCCAAATACTTACTACTGCAGTAATTAACAGTCCAACCGGGTTTAAAAGCCTATTCAAAACAGCTATTTGACCGTTAAAATATTTGCTGACGCAGGCGGAGTTCATCCGCTTTCATTACTGTTACGTGAGAACGGTTGTTTGTGTTTAACTGGAAGCATTTAGCTGAAATGTGGCTGATACAGTGTGGCACAACGTCTTTCCCCCTCCAACCCCCCACCTCTTCATTGGGTTTTTTTTTTTCAAGTGGTGGACGCGATAAGAAAGTGCAGAGGCAGTTAGTGTAAGTGAATCTACTTCTAAAACCACATGGTGCTGCTGAGTGGATACTTCTGGGTTTATATCAGGCTGAGAGAAAAGTGCTGAATGCAAAGTAGCCAACAATGACCATCAGTTACACGGGGGCATATCGCAGTGTGGGCTGGCGCACGGTTAATGGCGTCAAACCTGCAGGCTGATATATTTGAGGAAAGCAGCCCATTAAATGGCACCGCGGCCCTACAAGTGACCGTAACACGGAGCCGAGTAAGCACAATTAAAACAACTGCTGTACATTAATTGAATTGCATTGTGTTGCACTGCCGCTGCCGTGTTTATAGCCGAGCCGCTGTGATGACTCGCATTATTTAAACATAAATTTGAGGGTGCGCATCAATTAAGCGCGAGTGTAAACACACGTAAAAGCATGCTGGTTTAACTAGAACAAGCTCTGACCCAGTTCAAGTCTACCTGCAGCACAACGCTCACAGCAATTCCTCAACATAACTAAATACCCACGTTTGTGCACAGCGCTCTGTATATCCCCCATCCCATTATCCTCAGGGACGAAAAAGCCATCATGTGATGGCGCGTCTCGTAAGAGGGGGGCACTGCAGAGCGTGAACAAGTGGTGCAAACTCAAAGGAGAGAGAGAGCCAAGACTATTCTTGGCCACTGTATCGTGTACTTTTCTCTGTACATTCATGTAAAGAACGGGGAGGAACTTTCCTTTCACTGACATCACGGAGAAAAAGAGCAGACTGGATGTCCGCATAAGCGTTCGTCATTTCTGTCTGGAGCTAATGGAAGAAAAGATGAGGTCAAATACAGTAGAAGTCAGCCGAGGCGCAGGAGTGGTGAATAAGAGATGGAGGCACACTATTAACATTTTTCTGTTTTGCTCCTTGTCTTCGCTCTCCTCCGCCGCGGCCCAGACAACATGTCTGCGCGGTGTGCCCATTATGCGAGGAGACATTTTCCACGCTCGTCCCGGGAGAATCCAGAAGACGGGGCGGGGGGGCAGGTATCAATAATTCACAGGTGAGATGAACACCAGTGCCACTCCTTTCATCCCTGCCTCACACAGTTTAATGGACATGGCTGTAATTCTTTCCAAAAGGAGGCGATTATTTTGAACAGGGGGAGATGTCCGAATGCACTCGTGTAATCCTAAAAAACACAGGTGTGTATTTTTTTGGGGGGGAGGGGGGAGATCAAGCCTCAGAGGACAGGGGCTGTACAGCGTTGATCCTCCCTGCTCTCCAACAAGATGAAAGAGACAAATAACATCAGTCACAGAGCAGCTATCATGAGGCACTGTGAAGTGGAAATCGCAGGAGGAGAGCCCGGTCCAAATTGAAAGCCTTATTTTTTGTGTTTTTTTATTTGTGATTTCCTTACGTTCTCTCTGGGATGATGTTAACAGATGCACACGCTGCCTTTTTGCAAGCTTACTCGCAATAAAAAAAACAAACAAAAAAAACAGACACACTTGAAAGTCTTGTTTTGATGTTTCATTCAGACATATTTTTGTCTTTGATCTGTTTGATAATTCTAGATGTCGGGAGGAAACTGTCACGATCCAAATAATGAATCAGTAATAAAAAAAAAAAAGGCAAGAAAAATGTGCGTTGAGCAGAACAGCTTTGAACCGAGTGTGGGCCTGGAATGTAGAACGAGTTTGTAACAGTGGGCACCTCGAACAGACGAATCACATTACATAAACACAAGTCGCCGTCGAAGAACGGGAGCGCACTCATAAGAATTCAACATGCAAACAATATGCGTAATCACAGATCAGATCTGATTCGAGAGTTCCAAACAGGACCGCGCTCGAGTGCTCGGTGATTCTGAGATGCTGCGGCTGATTGGCAGCGCGGCTGCAGGACGGAGGCCTGCGTGCCTCTCTGCTTAATTAACAGGGTAAATAAAGCCGGCTTGTGAAAATAGGGGTTAAGATTCTATCAGTGGAATTACTGAGCCATGAGACCACAGGAAGAGAGGGATCGTCGCAAGCTTACGGTGATTTCACCAAATAATTAGTCTCAGCTAAGGCCTTTTGTACACAAAGATTACTGCCTGAGAGCACAAACAGCTTGCTCAACTCACTACCTCGGCAGCCATTCACTTCCAAATACCAGTTAACTCAATGTGGAAAGAGTGGAGGGGGAAAAAAGTACTGCGGGGGATGTGTTTGATATTGTGTTTGCCTTCTGTGGTAAACTCACAGATAAGGTGAGGTGTTCTCGCGTTACTATTTCCGACCTGCGCCGGCCATCGTCGACCTACCTGCAGGAAGTGTTTCTAATCATAATTATATCAAAGCGTCAGCATCACTAACAGCGCTGGAGGCGAAAAGCTGTAATGTGGCAAGGCTGCAGAGAAGGAGGCGAGGTCACTGTATCCTCTGAGCTGGGATAAGGGGGCGGGACCTAACTTCAGGTGTTGATCTATGCTCTCGACTGCTTTAAAAACCCTGAAGTGCGGGCCGGGGGAGGGGCCGTCTGAGATAAATTGAAAGGCTGTCTCTCCTGAGCTTCCCCACAGTGTGCTGTGCTGGAGAGAAACGGCCTTGTCAGCGGCATAAATCAAGCCCAGCTGTGGAGCGTACACCCTGGATGCTGAAACTTACGAACGCGGTGTAATTGTGGAAAAAAAAAACCTTCTCAAATGCTTCATGCAGCATCGTGACTAAACAAACTTGCCTTCTATTTTCTCTTGTGACGCCGCCAGCATCAAGGTTAACGGTCAATTAGAGATAAAGCAGGTATGCGCTTTTTTGGAATTTTTTTTTTTCCAGTCAAAGCTATTGGCAGACACTGGTGAGACAGGGACACCTGGGCATTTAGTTTTGACAATTCTCCAATACAGGTATAATTGATATTGATTTTTCCCCTAGTCAGACCTGTACCACTGACTCTCACCTTGTCGCACGGATCATTAGCTGCAGCAAATGATCGAAGCATTAGCAGATGGACAGAAGATGATTAACTTTGTGGTGGGTACAGCTTTAAAATGTGAAGCTGTGCCCACATAAACACAGTCAACCAAAGTGCCAAACACGATGTCGGACAAACTTTGATGAAGAAATAACTGCTGAGGAAACAACAGTTTATCTATGACTACTCAACCTCCACATTGTTTTTTTTTATATCTCTTCTTTAGCCACATAAGCCACAGGCCTGCGGCAACTGACTGAGTGAGAGCCCATTAAAAGCTGCTAATTTTTGCAGACTTACCACAATTAACTGCTATATTATCACAAACAGACTCCATGTAAATTCCAGCTTGACCCTACTCGTTTGCAAAATGAAAAGACTGATGGCAGACTACGCTGCCTTATTATCCTTTTATTGGCCTTTTATCATTGAAGCAATCACTTTAAAGGTAACAACAACAAAAGGTATGGCTGTGCTGTAATTTCCAACTATAGAACTCCAAACACGTTTCTCTGGGGAACTGTGATAGGTGAATACATTTTGGTGCAATGCATTTGATGAGACCACATGAGCTAAATATTTTTGTAGATGCACTTCCTGTACACTCGTCAGTTTCAGTGACGACCTGGTTCCAGGTCTAATTCTTGAATTTTTTGTTAAGTATCCAGAAAGATGAATTTTAGCACATCATAAAGTTGTAAAGTAGAGAGAAATGCGGACGCTAGTGAGCCGACCATGGAGTAAGACGTGATGGACTGGGCTCCCTTCTGGCTAGTTTATATTTTAACAATTCCAGCACCTTTTCAAATGCTTATTTAAACCAACTGTCACTCCCCTGTGACCGAAAAACGGACCAGTGGTTGCAACCGAAATGGCATCTAAACTCCGCAAATATACAGTAAGTATACCGGCTCCTCAGGCCAGCAGCCAGACGCATCCTCAGCACATGCTAATAGTAAACGGAAGCTCGTCACCTAGCTCGCAGTCAGACACCGCGATGGAGTATGAAGGTTTGAAATCGGATATCCTTTCTTCTCTGAAAGACGATATCTCCACGATTATCAGGTCAGAACTGGAAAGTGTGCTTGCAGAGGATTTCGACTCAAGAACGAATTGAGGGAAGACGGAGATTGCTAACAAGACGGCTCCTAAGAAATTAACAACTTCAAGTCCGCCATTAGTGACCAGGAAGAGGATCAGACAAGGTTTCCAGCCTCCAAGAGACGGTTGCAGGATTACAGACTGAGCTGGTTATGTTAAAAGAAAAGAATGAAGATATTGAGGCAAAAATGCGTGTAATATTCGGTGCAATATTTGTATTGTGGGTGTTGCGGAGGACACCGGTTCCAGCTTGACCAGCTCAGTTTCCACTATATTGAAAGAAGTTCTGCAACTGGACAAAGAAATCCTGGTGGACTGCTCACATAGAGGCCTTGCTCAAAGAAGATCTAGTGGGAAACCTCCAGTTATCATCACTGAACTCCGTTACTACCAAGACTGCGTCAACGTGTGACGGCGGGCTCATTGCAATACAAGAGGAACCCAGTGGCTATCTTCCCAGTTTACACTGCAAACTTTGCCAAAACTCGCTCCACTTTTTTAAGTGTTCTGTTGTCTACTAGGCATTAGAGCAGTGAACAAAACCTAAGACAGCTGCCAAAAATACAACACCTTCCAGAAATGAATCAAAAATAAACACATAAGTGCACAATTACTGAGAGAGAAAGGTCCAATTTCTCCAAAAAAGCAAGAAAAATGAATGTATCATTAAGTTTAGATTCAGCTCAATAATCCAATGACCAATGGCATTAGGCCTCATTTAGAGTACTAAATGATTAACTGCAGTACCGCAAACACGACATCTTACTAAATACAAACAATTTCCCTTTGGATAAATAAAGTAATATCAATCAATCAATAATGAGGAACCAATGTGTTAAATGTAACCTGCTTTTCACCATTAAAGACGACACGTATTAAAAAACTAGAGTGAAAGCAGAGAAATAAACCTGTTAGCTGTGCCTTAACTATGCTGCTGAGTCAGTGCTCAGCCTCATCGTAATAAAAATGCTCGGTTGCCAAAAGTACAAATCACTCTGTGTGTGTTAGATGTTATTAAGCAGCTCAAATACCCCACAAGTCTTTAAACTATAAAAACAAACAACCCCCCCCTAATCGTGTAAAAAATACCCGCCATCCAGGGGATCATTTGAAGGTGTCACTCAAAGCTCAGCAACACTATAACAAGTGCCTTTGTGACCGCTCTTTGCAGGGTGCTCTTGCTTTAAGACAGAGCAAATGATTAAGAATGATGGACACAAAATAAGCACTCGTTCTCCGAGTCTCAACAAAGACACTCAATGCAACCTGAGGCAGGGTTATGTGCTGATCGTATATTTTTTTCCCATTTAGCTGCATTACCAGTGGAGTAAGTTGCAGACGGTACTTGAAAGACTTTCCTTTTGGTTCGCTGTGTATTGACACTTGTCTCCAGGGCTCCGGTTAGAATTAAAGCTTCTTTGGCAATATTGTAGCTTTATAAAAACGTGGCCAGGGGACAGGGGGTGCTCGGCTGCAACGCCAGTATTAATCTCTTACTCTATGAAATGCACACTACTGCTACAGCTCCAGTGTGAATTACCATAATGCACGCAGGGAAATGCCAAGTAAGTTTTTTCCACATAGCTTCAACAGCAAGGGCAGATCCTCCTTTTATTTCCTTTTTATTTCTGTGTGTGTCGTTCTTTTTTTTTTTTTTTACAGCACTGCA
>VUQR01005352.1:2708-16567 GCA_015108515.1 Hemichromis elongatus
AATATTGCACAAGTGTCAGGAGTGAGCAGCAGTACAAACTGAACAGTAAAAAAATTTTGTGGCAGTTAGTACAGTATCGCACGGAGTAATTTTTAAAAAAATATATATATAAATATTAATAAGGTGAAATGACCAGTGCAGAGTGTACAGTGTGCTTGTGAAGCTGCAGGATAGCTTCTGAGTGCACCCCGTGGAGTGTGCTGTGTGTGTTTAAGTGTTGTGGTTGAGGTGTCGTATGGCTTGATGGTAGAAACTGTTTTTAAGTCTTGTAGTCCGAGCAGACAGACTCCTGTAACGTCTTTGATAAATACATCATTTTATCTGAAAAAAAAAAAATGTTGACACAGAGAGAAAAGAGATTAGACCTATGCTGAAATTTGCATTCATGCACTCTTTTTTACTTGCATTTGTGACTTCCTTAAGAAAAAAAACCTGTTTATTTGTTTATTACACCATACAGTCTTCTTTTACTGGAACATGTTGCTCATTGTTTGTATGAGATGATAAATGGTATTCACTGTACTACAGGCACTTGATATATATCAGTGCTGTAGAGTCCTGTATGCTCTATTCACAGCATGGCTC
Organism: Hemichromis elongatus; assembly: GCA_015108515.1. Lineage (NCBI taxonomy): Eukaryota > Metazoa > Chordata > Actinopteri > Cichliformes > Cichlidae > Hemichromis > Hemichromis elongatus. Next base: position 3,294 of record VUQR01005352.1, read on the forward strand.
ATTGAGAATGTAATCACTAATCACTAGCTTCTGCGCGTTGTTCTTGTTCTCGCTGTCTTTCACACATTCACACACACACACACACACACACACACACACACACACACACACACACACACACACACACACACACACCAAAGTATGTACCACGAGCACCCGTGGGAGTTGCCTGCTTTTATTAAGAAGGCCTGCTGCTTCTTTGTGCTGTGATTGGGGTGGAGTATCTTAGAGAGGGAGAAAGGTGGTGTGAGAGTGTTTAAAGAACTAAGTGAAAAATGACAAAGGGAAAAATTATAAAGTAACACAGTGCAGTCGTTTTTGAACTGGAAGAACTGGAAGAAGTTCTGTAAACACACTAAAGCACATTTTCTGCTAAATAGGTATAAAATTGAATAGAATGTGGTCATAAATTGCACTTTTAAACCTCTGTAGCCTCACAGAGGAGTCAATAAAACTGCAATTTTGTGCTTTTATAGATCTCAGGCAGTATAAAAAATAAAGGCTGTGTTTACTTACTGCTTATATAAATTTGCAGTTTAAGACTGGTCTTTTTCACACACAATATTACTCTCATTTCTTCACGAGACAAATGTGCACAAAGTGACACACACACACACACACACACACACACACACTGGCCAAGCCAGGAGGTCTGCTTGAGAGTGGTAATGATCATAACTGAGGTTACAGCAACAGCGCTCTCTGGAAGCCCGCCCTCATCAAATTCTCTCCGTAAGAGAAGTCATAATTACGGGGTGGGTGGGTAGCAGAGGACCATAGAGATCTGTGTGTAAACAGAACCACCAGCCTCTCCTGTTGGCCCCTCTTATCCCTTTATCTTCATCACCCATCTCTCTCTTTATCTCACTGCACAGTATTTGGGGACGAAACACCATAAAAAAGTACTGAAAGAGAAAATGAGCGAGTGATGAGGAAGGAGGAGTGAAAATATATCCCTTTTCTCTGTTGCTATGACAGCAGGTTGTGTTGGCATGCAATGGAGTTGGCGCTGCCCTCACCTCTGGCATCAGGGAACCCTGGGGATTGTGTGCACATTGTATGTAGTATGTGCATATTAGCTTTCTGCACAAGCATGCATGTTCAGACAATATATAAATAAAAAACTTTACTTCAGTGTAAAATTAAATGAAATGCTTTTTAAAGCAGTGAGAGGCCTGCATCCTATATTATTCACTTTCTACAGATTAAACATTTTTAAAGTATTTGTATAGCACCTTTGTATGCTTGTGGTATGTATGCATCTATGTGTGTGTGTGTGTGTGTGTGTGTGTGTGTGTGTGTGTGTGTGTGTGCAATGAGGAGCGTGCACGTGCCTTTTGTCAGCCAAGGGGCCATTTCCTCTCCCTGGCCAGACGGCGCTCTCACCACTGGACAGATGGCCAACACCCTCCCTCACTTCTTCCCTATCCCTTCATCTATTCCTCCTTCTCTCCCTCCATCACCGTCTTCCTCTCCTGCGTCCCCCCAAACACCACATCACCTCAGTCTCTCGTTCCCACCTCCCAGCATCCCCTCATCTCTATTTCCCATCGTACTGCTCCCATAATAAATCAGAGCGCTGCGACGCTTTTGTGCCTTATTCACTTTTGTCTCACGCTCCCTACCACACTTTTTCTTACACCAAAACTTGTGTTAGTTCTTTACTAGACCTAAAATAATATCAGCGAGGGAAAAAAAGGGCCATGCTGTGTAACTGTACCTGCTCGCACACGCTCATGCTGACCTGGCAACTAAGTTTTGATGGTCAGACTTTTTCTAATAGGCTCGCCCTGAAATTAAGTGCAAAAATAGCAACATGGAGCAAAGCGGCGCCTTTCTATCACTTATGCACGTTAAATGATGTTTCAAGCTGTTCCTAATGGACAAAACTGACGTGGAGCTTAATCATTTTGACCTGTAGCTGTGCTCTCTTAAAATAAGTCTATTTTTCATTACTCATGGAGCTTATTGGTTCTCAATTGGACAGATTCAAAAAGTGAGACTGAACTTTTCTGCGCTCTGAGCTTATGAAGCGTCATGAACTATGGGATATAATATGTGCTGTATTGAAATACCTTATTTTTTGTAGAATACTTCAGTCTTGTAAGAATTGTTATTTGAAATGTTTAAACATTGCTCTGGATCTCCGGTGTCCCCACTGCTTATCCTTTGTTTCTTTTTTTTACTGGCATCTTCTCCATGGTCCGTGCATCATCTGTCATATCTGCAGTCGTTGACTGATTGTGTTTTATTGAGACTTTTGGGTTATGGATACGTGTTATGCAGGGCTATTCTTTTCTCTCCTCTGGTGTCTTCTCTCAAGCCAAGTGTCTTCAGTGTCGGTCCTTTTGGATCCTCAGCGTTTATAATATGATAATAAGGTGTGAAAATGGAGACACAATGGAGCAGTGAGGATTGGGCCGACACAGCCTTCCACTGGTCCCCTCTCACACTGTTGTCTGCACACACATTCACACGCATTATGTCACATGCTAAGTGATGATCTACACACAGTATAAAGTAATTGCCAGTGTAGGGCTGGTAGCTTACTTTTTACACTGCATGCAAAAATGATTAAGACTACACTGTGACACACGTGGACACGCTAGTCATGATTTGTGGGGATGCAGATCGTGTGTTATGGAGGAAAGGACCCAAATGCAGACTCGCAGGCAAACGATAATAACTTAAACCGAGCTGTTTATTTTTGGAGCAATATAAGACATAAAGAATAAAAATGGGTACTGAAAAACTAACAAAACCTATAAAGGGGAAAGATGACCTGATGATCCGACAGGAGACGAGGGGAGGGAAGTGGAGGCACACGCGGACCAGAGCCAAACTGAAGACACTAAATGACAAGAGGAAGCAAAACTGAACGTGAAGAACACAGGACGAGGACTACAAAAATAAAACAGGAAATCACTAACACTGAGACACAGACTGAAGATGGTCAGACTAGATGCAGGAATAGTGAAGAACACAGAGACACAACAGAGATGAGGGAGTGAGAAAGACAAGAACTATAACCAAACAAGACAAGTAGGTTTCAAGTTTTGAGGTATTTGGCTCAGTATTAAGTCCCATCAACGACTGTTGGAGGTGACAATACCGACTAGTCTTTGAACATAAAAAGCTTTTTGGAACTCTTTCAATATGAAATTGATTTTGACATATCAAATTCAATGGCAGGATCAAATGTGACAGCAGGAACAAAAGAAATACCAACAACATGTATTAACTGTATGAAAGGCAATAAAGCATTCAAAAGACATCCTTTGTTTCTTCTCTAAATCAGTGTGAACAAATGTCAGTAACATATGCTGTACTCTAAATATGACAAGGTGTAGAAAACCTTATTGCACGACTTAAAGATCTGACAAAAACACTGGAAATACCTGATGGGTTTACCAGTGCAGCCTATCCTAAAACAACAGCAGAGTTGAACTGGGTGAAGCAGAGGGCAGTGAATATTTGAATGGGATTGCATCATATCACATGACACAAAGATCAGAACAAAAGTCTCCAATGTAATCGTTCACATTATGGAAAGCTCTCCCATAAATATCGAGATGGTATCAAAGGACAAACTTATATTTTGTTTCTTTGCAGAAGTACCAGCATCTGAGAGAGACACCAACCCCAAAGAAGGCCAGGGGACTGGAGCTGAAGATGGAGAACAAGACGAGCACGAGGACCGCGACGACCGAGATCACGACGATGACTTAGACGACGAGTCCATCTTCACCTGCGACAACTGTCAACAGGACTTTGACTGTCTGGCTGAGCTCACTGAACACAGAACCAACCACTGCCCAGCTGGTAAGACTGGTAACGTGATTGTGGTTTTTCTGTTTGAACTGGCCAGGTGCTCATCACTGTCTGATAGTAATCATCATCACAAAACAGTGAATGCAGTTCAGGGCAGTGTCCAGAATCGCCATATGTCAAAGATACTCGTAGATGGTGCACTTAATCCTCGATATCTTGTCAATCGGGACCTAAGTAAAATTCATTTATCATATTACATCAACATATCTGCTATACAATTTAAAGTTCTGCCTGGTTTCCAGCAGGAAAGGTGCTGTAGATTAACGGTAAACAGTTAAGTTGTATCATGAAGAATCACTGGACTGCCTTAGTGACCTGAACTGTTTTCTGAATACCTATAGCTATAGGAATCAGACCTACCCATAGCCTGTGTCCCACAGGGATGGACACGCACACATGTAGGCACACACCACACACGCACACAAAGGCCGTTATTAGTAACGGTGTAATTAATGGAGGGACTGAAAGGAACGCAGTGGGGGCATCTGGTTCCTACAGATTAATCCAAACAGTCCCTTAACAAGCCGACACACAAACGCACACTTACTTTCTCACTACTGCAAGCCACTCTCCCCTTGACGTCTATGGGTATGTGTGTTTACTTTTGATAGGGGGATGAAGGAGCAGGGAGGGATGGTGGAGGGCTTTGTTTAAACGGGTAAAGATGGTGTTTCCAGAGAGTGTGTAATGTAGATGGTGGGATCCCGCTTCATCTACCTTTTATTCACCCGCTGGTTTGACATGAAGCCCTACTAAAATTTCATGTAGTGTTTTGTCTCACATACAGGTTATGAAGTTGCAGTGATACAAAATCATTGTTTTGCATTTACTTTTGTTAGTGTGGCATCATAACAGATATTTAGAAGGACACGAGAACAGACAAAGGGGAGAGGTGTCCGGTCTCTGTGGGGACTAACTAAACATGTGGAGCTCAATATGAAGGTTTTACTGTACTGTAAAAGCCAGTAGATTAATTCCACGCTGGTCACAGCTGATTCTATCTGGTCTTTAAGTGCTAATGTGATAAACCCTGCTTCTGGGTCCAAACGACTCTGCTTTTATCAAGTGGAAAAAGTTAACGTTCATCCTCCAGCGTCACTGTTTATGTTATGCTAACATAGCTGTGTCGCTAGCGATCACGTAGCACATCATTATATACCAGCTAGTCCAACTTCAGTAACCCTACATGGATGCCTGGATGTTAAACTTAATTGTTACACCTGGTAAAGCAGCCAAAGTGATCGTTTTATTAAAGATGAAAGAATTTAGACAGTTTTCTCTCAGTGTTCGTTTGACTTTGGAAACCTGAAGCAGAGTTTGGACCTGGAAACGGCTAATGACATCAGACTTAAAGATCAGATTGTATAGTTACATTAATATTACACTGACATTCACTTAAAACCTTAAAAGTTGAGGACACCTTCATTTGCCTGTCCATGCCAGGTCACAGACACAAAGAGCGTGCTCAGAATATTACACGGCCAGCGGCTCAGAGCTGCTGTCGGAGCACGGGATGAGGCCTGTGAATTCAGCAGAGGAGTCGAGGGAGGGCTACGTGTTGCTGAACGAGAAAGCTGAGGGAGGAAGGGGGGAGGGTCAGAGGTAGCGCATTCGAAAGAAATGAAATGAAATAATAAAACATGTTTTTCCCCGGAGAAAGAGCGGTTGAGATTGTACAGTAATCCCACGGCTCGGCGGGATGTGTGCGCACTTACATGAAGGGGTTTTGTGCATGTGGGTTACTTTGTGTTGGTGTGTGTCATCGTGTATAAAGCTGTACATGTTTATTTGTCTTATGTGTGTGTGCATGTGAACATGCAGTAGAGTGTATGTGCGTATGAAGTTTGTGGTGGGACCACAGCTCTGTGGTTATTATTGAGGAGAAGGCTAAATGAAGAATAAAGAGTCCTCTAGAATTCTCTGGTGGAGGCCCAGGGGAGTCGAACCATGGACACACAAACAAACACACACACACACACACACACACACACACACACACACACACACGTAGAGCAAAGACTGCTGGGAATAAACAAACGCCTCTCTGAATCTGCATGAGTGAGGTAATGTGTTGATGCATTCTGGAGTTTGATGTAGTTTGATGTTTGTCCCTGAGCAGAAACCAAACAACTCAGATATCGGCCATCTTGGTTGAGGGTGACAGATGGGACCATCTTGCCAGGAGTAGCTAGCTATGATTTTAGCTTGCTGTTAGCTTTGAATTAGCATGGAAAAAAACATATACTGAGAAGTGATATTATGTGACATATGGAAGAAAAAGATCAAAACACAGAAGACTATTTCCAAAATTAGTTTCTCAGTATTAATCTCTCGTTAACCCCAAGAAATTGTTGGGAAATGAATGGAAACGTGACAGCGGCGTGTCTCCTCATGCACCCCGAACACTCTTGATAGAGGGTTTAATGTCTTGTAGGTAAAATAGAATAGAATATAGCTTTAGTGGACTTTGCATTGTGCTAAACCTCATAACCAGGAAAAGGAGAAAAAGACAGATGCAACTAATTTTAATCAGCCATACTTCTTTGAAATCCTGCAAATTTGTCAAAGCATTTAAATTCTCTGTAAAACTCTTATTACGGTATTTCCTCAAGTAAAACATTAACAGAATAAAATGTTGGGTGTCCTAAAGCAAAGTTTTTAAAAGGCATAACACATTAGCTTTAGCACGGCACATGGCCTCAAATTAGGCTTGCCTCCATAAAAAGTCATTTTTTTATGTGAAGGCCTGTTACAGTGTCCAGGTAAATGGAGCCCTAGGCCACTGTTTGATGATGTGTGGTATGCTGGTAAATCATTTTGTGGCAGTCATCCTACCACACATCCAAATTCAGTCTGTTCTGCCTGCTGCGTCTCTAAATCACTGTCACATAATTTTTAAACTTTTCAGATTTTAGTGACAATCTTAGTTACATTAGTTACATTTTCAGTTACTGAGGAATATTTTGTCTACATTTGTGAGTCTCAATTTGTAGCTTGAGAACAGTGGAGAGTTAGTACTGAGTTCTCTGCAAAAACACACACACACTCTGGTATCTGTAATGCTAACTATACTTTTGTTGCAAATGGGTCCCAGGTTAGCAGCTAGCTGCTGTTGTAACACTGAATGGGTCCCAGGTGCGAGAGTGAAGCACCAAGTAATTCAGTGCCACTCTAGCAGAAGGCCTATAAAGAGGCGCCATTAATTTGAGTGGAAATTGGACAAACACACGCACGCACACACAGTGACACAGATCAATGACACATAAATGTGTATTCACCCACTCAAACACGCACATACCCACAGACCCCACACATCTGGTCAATGTAATGCCACATTAATGTGCATGAGCCTGATAGCTCAGCTGGTTGTGTGTGTGTGATAGAGATTACGTGCCTTGATTACAATACTGTTGTTATTCTGTTCCACTGCAGCATTAAGCTTCTGTGACAGCTTTGTTGTTTGAATTGTGAATAATGTGTGCATGTATGCGCGTGTGTGTGTGTGTGTGTGTTTCATAGGGCTGTTCGATATAACGATAATTATTATTACGCTATCGTTTGTTTCATGGTGTCGCAAATAAACTGTTTACGGCCATATTGTTCCTGGTTTTGATGGTGAATGTAGACTTTCTTACAGTTCTCCCTTTCTCTTATATTTTAAATAACCACACTACGGATGGACAAGCCACTGTTTTTATGCGTTGTCGTTAGCAACAACGACGGTAAACCCAGCGTGTGGCTCCGCCGTGCGTTTGTTTATTTTCCACATAATCCTTTCACAATAAAGCTAAAGATCCTGTTTAGATTTTTCAAAGTAAACTGAATCATGTGAAATAGTATGCAGAGTGTTTACGGATGAGAAGCTAAAAAGAGTCGTCAGGGGCTAAAAAATCAACCTTAGAATGGACTTTTTCTCGCAGCACGCTATTTAATAAATACTAATAATAAAATAAATAAATAAATAATAATAATAAAAAATTGCGGCCATTTCAACTTATGTAACACTTCAGGTCCACGGCGCCCAGCTGAAAACACTTCACACAAGTTGAGCTGCCCGAGATTCACAGAATAAAATTTTTAAAAAATTTTTGTGATTGATATTGTTGTCGGGACGATAGATGTCTGATATCGGGATATGAGATTTTGGTCATATCGCACAGCCCTAGTGTTTCAACGTTTACTCTGTTTGCGTGACCTGTAATCATATGGTTAACGCACGTAGCTGTAATGACATTGTTAATGCTCAGTAAGTTGTAAGTTACATTTGTGCGACATTGCTTTGCTTTCCGTCACAGTGCTGCTTGATATTCTCAACTCCTTTAGTGGCTCTGGGTGAACTTGCTTGCCGAGGTGTATATAGCGTGTCATATTTTTATGTGCGATGTGTGTCTACTACTTTTAGTACATGCGCGTCTATATCCTGTGTGTGTACAGTACGCGAGAGGGACAGACTGAGAGCGTGAGTAGGGGGGAGTGTTGATGGGTCTCGGTAGGAGTCAGAATGTGGAGCAGAGGCTCCCTGAGGAGAAGAGGAGCAGAAAAAAAGCCTCCTACAGATCAAATGGAGAACATTCTCTGGCCTTCCTCTGCCACATGAACACACAGACACAAGCAGACACCCACGTCCTATTAAGGAAACCCAAAAGCTGTGTTGCAGGCCACAGCATTCCAAGGTTCAGTCAGTGTGATGCGTTCAGAGATTAAAACTGCTACGAAGGCCACTGTCTATTAGGAAAAAGCTGGCGAGCGTGCATGCACACAGATCTGGACATACACACACACGCGCGTGCACACACAGTCAACAACGTCTACACTCGTGCTAGGTGTGAGTGAGAAGTGTGTGAGGGCGAGAGATTGTTAAAGATGTCAGTACAAAGCACTTGAGGAAGAGGAGGAAGTGTTGAGAAGGTAGGCACCAAGTAAACGAGGGAGCTGTCAGTCAAGGTGGGGGGGTTGAAGCTGGCATTGTCAGTGACAAATAGCAAGTTGTTAACCCAGCCCGTCGCTGGGTGAGACGGTGTGGGTGGAAAATGGTGAACGTGTGCATGCGCGTAGGTGCAGGAAGAGAGCGGGATACTGCGCATATTCTTTCCGGAGGTATTTGTGAGGTCTCTGGTAATACAGAGACATACAGCTGCACTCTCGTCTATTCTTTTTCCTCTCTCTGCGGGAGAGAGCACAGATTTCCAGGGAGCCTGTCTAGCTGGGAGGGAGCAGGAGATAAAGAAGGAAATATGGGAGTAAAGGAAGAGAATTGGGAAGGAGTCGGGGGGGGACGAGTGAAGACAGGTGAACAGGAGGGGAGGAAAGTGCAGGGAGAACTTAATGCGTGCAGTGCAGAGGGGAAGGAAGAGAGAGGGGTGAGGGAAGAGGAGAACAACACGGAGCAGGGAGGAGAGCGTGTCTGTTAGTGCGTGGGCCCTTGGGTGACTGGTTTGCCTCCCACGGGACGGCTTCCCACAACTAAGCTCTCACCGTCTGTCGCCACCCGCTGTCACAAACACACACGCAGAGGCGCACACGCACCTCGCCGCGTCTGTCGTCGGGATAGCAGCTGAGTCCTGTGAGGCCGAGACACAGATCACTTTTTACGATGGAGGGAGAAGTGGGCGGGGTGTAAGGTAAAGCAAAATTACAGTCTGGAGCTCTCCGGGACAACACTTCCTGTCCAGTGGCTGCTGCTGACTGACAAAACAAATATCAAGGTTGTGTCGCTTGTTTTATGTTCACCCTATTTTGGCTTCCATACTCTCAGCTCCTGTCTTTACTTCTCCTTCCATCTTGCCCTCTTCTGCACCATGTGCCCCTCTTCTCTCTTTCTGCCCCACTGCCCCCTACACACACACACACACACACACACACTTCCCTCCCTCCTTTCCTTCCCTCTGTGTGTCTGTACCCGGGGGTGGCCCAAAGATTCCTGTGCTAAGCCCTTGGCATACATACAAGTGCACAGCGCACACACAGACACAGCTGGCTGCCGCTCAGGTTTTCCAGGGAGAGAGCAGGAGCCCGGCACCAGAGGAGAGGGGGATGGAGGGAGGGGAGCGGCAGAAGCAGAAAAAAGAGGGGGAGGTGGGGGGTACAACATGCAGAGATGGAGAGGGAGGGATAGTAGGGAGGGGGTGAGACGGAGAAGGGTTGTTGTGAAGTCATTTTTCATCACAGGGTTCATTTTTCACCGCAGAGTTCTCCCACTCTCTACATCGCTCTATTTCTCTTTATCTGTCCTCTCCTCCTCCTGTTCCCCTCCCTTGATCCCACTTTGTCTCTCTTTATCTTCCCTTTTTCCTCTTTTTCCCTCACCTCTCTCCCTCGCTCTCTCCCTCTTGCCTAAACTCTTTCCATCCTCTCTCTGCCTCTGTCTCTCTCTCTTTCAGCCTACTTTCTCCTTTATGAAATATGGATGGGAGCAGTTTTGGGCGCGCTGAGAGGTTTGCAGTCGGAGGGAGGGATGGAACTTGGGAACTGGCAAGGGAAGGAGGGAGAGAGAGGCAGAAAGAGAGAGAGGGAAGGAGGGGAGGGATGGAGCTCATGTCTCAGCAGACATGCCTTGTGCATGCACCTAAACACCTCACTGAGCAATCTGTCAACATGTCAGCAACACATGTTTGGTAAAAAAGAGGGAGAGCAGTTGGAAGGAGAGAGGAGAAAAAATTTTTCTCCCCCTCCAGTGGGAGTAATGGCTCCCACCAGGGCTCTGGAAATGCTTTGAATTCAGCAGATTTCTATTGCGGGGTCCTCCCCCGGGGGCGTCTTTTTACAATGCCTGCATCTCAGAAATTTGAGCCCGAGGACCCCTGGGGGCTTCCTTTCATAATGCCTGAAAATGTAGGGTTATATTGTGTGCTCTTCCCCATGGGGCTTTTATTAATACCTGTATTCACTGCCACTGGAAATTACACAGGCGGCGCTGCAGGGGCCCTCGCTCACTCCAGGAAGGGAGAAAGACTCTGCGGGGACGTTTTCTCTCTTCCCCTCTCTCTTTTCTTCCCTTCGTTTCCCCCCTTTCCCCCTCTTCCTCCTCCTCCTTCTCCTCCTCCTTCTCCTCCTACTTTGACTCTCTTCCCTTTTTTCTTACTTAATGCAAGAGTGAAAAAGAAGAATTTGCCAAAGGACACAAGAAAGTGTGTGTGTGTGTGTTGGCACCAGCTAACCCCCTTGTATTCAGCTCTACTTTGCTCCGAGGAAAAGAAACACTCGATTAAAAATGTAACTGCCTTCTTCCCCTCCTCTCTCTCTCTCTGTCCTTGTGTGACTGTCTGTAGATCTTGCAGAGAGTAAATATTTGTGTGTGTGTGTGTAAAATGGAAATGCTTAAATCCATAGTCCAGTAAAGTGTGTGTGATTTTGCTCACTGTCTAAGGCGTGGAAATAGAGATGAGTGCTTGTGTCTCCAAATATTCATTAGAATTCTTCAGCCAAAGGCTTCGCAGCTTCTCTGTGAGTGTTTCAGAGAGTTTGTGTGTGCGTTTGGTGATCAAATATTTACACAGCAACATTATAGAAATATACATTTACATATCTCTGAATAAATAACGCCTGTTGGCTCTCCACAGTCGAGGCGGTTGAGATTTCACTCGTGAGAGCCATGTGTCTTTTTTGGACGTTGTGTTTCATTCACGACAAGAAGAGTGTCCGCCTCAGACAAACTTTAAACACGTGTGTTTGACTCGTGGCTGTCACATGAAGACATACTGTGGAGTTAAGAGGGTTTAATTCTACTAACTTCACTTAATTTGGCTGAATCTGTGATCATATGTCAGATCATGTAGTGACAGAGATTGGACCTGCTGTCTTGTGTATGATATGTTGTTTAGCCTCTTCGGACCTGGCGTCCACGTATACGGACACCACATTTTGGGTTGTAACCTTTCTGTTGCATTCTGGTCAAATCTGACCGATTTACAACTTTTTACACTTGTAAATGTTGTGTTTTACATCCAATTGCCTGAAGGCCTTATGACACCCTCCACACTTTTCAATTAAACATATAAAAGTGATGAGCACCTCCTTCATTGAAGTTTGAGTGTTTTAATCAACCTTGTTGCACCTATTGTGTTTACACTCAAAAGTGACCACCAGAGGAAATGTTTGGGAATCCACCCACTCACTGACTGAACGATCCACTGAAATTAATTTGGTGGTGAAAAATATATATTTTTCTCTAATTTAAGAGCAGTAAAAACGTGGGCTCGACCACAATTTGCTCTTTAGATGAGCCATATTACTCAAAGGGGCATAATTTGTTTTTGTACTCAGGAACAATGCTGCTGAATTCAGACCAAATAAAGAGTTTTGCACATCATTACTCAATTGTGACTTTATAGTTTTCTATCAAACACTATAAAGCCCAAATAGCAAAGAAAAATTAAAAATGCATGCCCTGCAAGAGTTTGGGTCTGAGGAGGTTAAATATGAATACACACAGATCTTTGTTACGAGACAAAAGTGAAAGCAAGGCAGAGATTGGCGGACTCTCCTGGGGGAAAGCTTGAGGAAAAGGCCCACAGGTGGATGTTAAGGTTGGTGTGGGTGTGACTTTTGGAGGTAACTGTTGCAGCAGGGAATGAGCAGTAATTGGACCACAGCAGGCTCAGTTGGAACATTAGCACATTAATAGGATAGCGCCACTTGACTTTGAATCCACTACTTGAGCTGGCTCACGGCTCATTCATTCCTCTCTTGGTGACTACTGCTATCTCCACACTTTGCTAGTGGATTGTTGTGGGATCTTTGGAAACTGTCTAGCGGCATATTCCTGTGGATATAGAACAGAGAGTAAATAATATGAGTAATAGTTACACTACTTTGGGGAACTCTCTGCATGTTTGATATGGCAGATTTTTATGCCGGATGCCCTTCCTGACGTGACCCAGAGGGATTGGTGTCTCCTCCTTGGATGGAACCGGAGATCTTTTCCTTACTACGTGAATGTGTAACCCAAAATTAGATATATAACACAAAACAATGCAAAAGTACTTAAAAAGTACTCAGTAACCAGAAATACTAACTTTGTGCACGCTGCATTATGGAGCTGGTTGCCCTTAGTGATGGCGCTACACAAAATTGCATAAAATCAATGTTTCATTGGTCGAACTTTGACTGTTTCTCAGTGTGGAGGTGTTTGAAAAACCCAGCAAACCAAAACAAGAATGTGTCATTGATTTATTTCAGCTAAGGTTTTAGAAATGCTTACTCCCAAACGTTGTGTGTTTGTTTGTGTATAATTATGTTTTGGTTTGGCAAGCAGGTACCAGGTACACACATGCATAGTGTGTTTACTTGAGTGTCAGTATCTCCATGTTTTCATGACTCTGTGTGTGAATGTTAGGATAGAGTTGTCACGGGGCCGTGTATGGGGGGGATGTCTGGATAATGAGGAACAGGCCGTTCCATTGGATCCAGGAGCCCCCCCCCCCCCCCCCCCCCCCTGCAAGTTT
>VUQR01005353.1:2327-23571 GCA_015108515.1 Hemichromis elongatus
GGTGATAAGATTAAAAAAAAAAAAAGATAAATAAAAAAAAAAAAAAGCAATATTTGGAAGAAAGAATGGAAAAGATACTGAAACTAATGAATGGAGTAAAGCTTTGACTTATCCTTTTTTTGTTAAAAATAGTTTGATTTTCACTAAATCTCTCATGACAAAGTTTTTGAACGTTAACTAAGAACTTAGTTTATGTAAAATGAAATTGGATCTGCACCTAAATCTTGTTCAGTATTGTACAAAGTTAAAGACCTCTTATACAAAAAAATAACTATGTATTTATATTAGTCTCATATAGTTCTATGTATGACTTAATGTGTAGAGGTGTTGGTGATACTTGAGACAAACTCCTGATATTTTACTTGTAAAAATACAACCTAATAAATAAGTATTTTTGAAATGATATGAATGATAACAGTGAGTCATCCAATATGTATTTAATAAATTCACTGAAATTTAATAAAGTAGGATAGATTAGTGGATTTCGACATAATTCAAATAATGGACAAAACCTACAAGAGATAATTACCACTCAATATGCAGAAGGCATATTGAGTGGTAGATTTAGATTTAGCATGTTTTTCACCGGCACAACCCACATGTGGCACCATTAAAAAGAAATTAACAGGCTTCCCAGACAAAATGAATCAGTACTGTGATAACTGTTTACTATGAAGTTGCTTTAGATATAAAGAGTTTATCTGTGGGTGCAAATTTGACATCAATGCTCTATTATGTCTTTCCTTTTCTTCTTTTCGTCTTGATTTAAAAGTGAAGATAAAGGCGTAATTGATTTCAGTTGTTTTTTTGTTTTGGGGGGTTTCTGATTTTCTTGATTTTTACTGTTAGACTCGGTGAATGCGTTAAGATTTCCAGTTGGTGGCGCTAGTGCAACATAACACCGCGTAATGTTTAAGAGAAGAAGATAAAGATTTCTTTTCTTTTTTTTTTTTTTAACCATTCCTTCTTCCCTCTTGTTTTTCGGTGTGGTTAACAGGCTAACTTCTACCTACTTGTGCTACATACCGGCGACTCAGCCCATTTGTTAATGTCTCGCAAAACGACACCAGAAAAAAAGACTGCAGCTTTTCCAAGGTAGAGGCCTAGCATTGAGACGGAAGCGGTTTTGTTTTCATGATAGGATAAGTCAATATTGTTGTATGTGATGCAGCCGAGGCTAACGCTAGCATGCTAGGCTTGTAGCAAAGGAAGCGCGCGTTAGATTAAAAAAGCTTTATTAATTTTACAACGTTGCTAGCTAAGGTGCTTTACCCTCCACATGTCTCAAGCGTGCAGTGTGTTTTTGTGAAAAATTACCCGCCTAATAATTTGGTTTTCCTTTCACAGTTAGAGTGATTTATTAGTAAATGTTTAAAGCTCAAAAGCCTATAAAGGACTTTCCTTTATAGGCGAACAGCAAATGCATTTTAAAGAAGCTGTAAAAAGAAGCTAAAAGTGACGTTACGCACATTATTTGTGATTCGTATTTATGCTCAAACCTGCAGGACCAGCGGGCTCCCCGTTAACAGTGAACACACTCATGCCCAGCTTGAGGATGGAGACGGGAAAGCAAAGCGCCCTGGATTACAATTTGGTCACAGACCTAATGAACGGAGGACAGTTTTGCTTCAGTTGTGAGCAGATATTCGCAAACAGGAAATGCCTGGAGGAGCATGTATGTTCGTCTGCGAGTTTCATCTGCTCCTGCGGGACAGAGTTTACTGAGTACAAGCACATGCAGGAGCACAGCACTACACACGAGCTGGGGCACCAAGTTCTGGATCACGAAACCATACGGAAGCGCAGGATAGAAAAGCGCATAGAGGAGGAAGAGAAACTTAAAAGGTTACGGAAGGGTGAGGTAATCTGGAATATGCCCAAAGAGACCAATGCTTGGACAAAGGCCAGCGCACCCCCAGTTTCTTTGCCCGTGACACCGGTGTTGCAGGTACCCAGTGCGTCGGCGTGTGTGTCGCAGCTTTCCGTGCAGTCTGCAAAAATTTCACAAGTGCCTGAGTTGTACCCCTCAATGTCACAAGCGTCTTTGCTCCCAAATCCTGCATTCCCGAATACAGAAATGCAGAGTATTTTCGCAGATGTTGGCGCACCGACAGTGGATCTCTGGACGCTTTATCAGCCAGTTGTGTTGCTGCAAACAGTGCGCAAGTATAGCAAGAAAAAGCCATATGCTTGTGGTAAGTGTGGGCAGTGTTTTTTCTCAAAGACCTTACTCATCTCCCACTATAACTTTCACACTGCTGACAAAATTTCGGGCTGTATAGGATGTGGGCTGCTGCTCTCCAGCAAAAAGATAGTGCCTCGCTACCATTTATGTAACTCGCCAAACAATGGAACCAAATTCAAGCTAACCACAGCAAAGCCACTTGGATCCAAGTTTATGAACATGACAAGCGGGGCAAAGAATCTGAGCGCCCTGGGCCTTCTGACTACTTCCTCTCTGCAGGTGACAAACCAGAATCTTGGTGCGCCTTGCCCCCCTTCTGTTTTGAAAATTAAGAATGTCCCTTTCATTAACAATCAGGGGTTACGTATCACTCCATTATTGCAGTTTAAGAATGAATCCAAATCCAACATCGGTGTGTCCTTTCCATCAAAACTTCAGACTCAAAATCCTAGTTTGCAGTTAAAGATGCCCACAAACTCTGCAGGGGTGTCATCTGCATCAAGTGGCTTCTCATGCCGAGTCTGTCGTATTTCTTTTGAAACTGCTCAACTCCTTCAGAGGCACAAGTGCGTGAAAGCACAGGAGTTTATGGCCCAACACGTGCGAGATGGCAGGCAACAGTACAAAAAGATCATACCCGTGGAAAGTGCAGTTCCTGCTCAGGTAAATGGCAAGAGAAAATATAGCACGCCACCTTCTGGTGATGTTAAGAAGAGCCAAATCCTGACTGTAAACTTGGAAAAAGGGCCTGTCAACGGGAACACGGGAGTAGATAGCGATGATGACTGTTACATTGTTGAAGGCAGACCAGAAAAACCTGCTGAGATGATTTACCAAGTAACGTCATCTGTACCAATCAAGACTTGACAAAACTAGTGAGGCACATTGAGTCTGCATGTCACACTTCATGTTAAATATGGATAAAGCGCAGAGAGATGGCGACATCCTGGTTGAAAGGAATCTGCTCAGGAGCATGATGCTTCCTGGTTTGCTCGAGACTGTTTTAAGATATAGAGAGTAGTGATGATAAAGATGCATCTTTAATTCACCTCGTTTTTTTTTAAATCCATTTTGAATTGCTAAAATTATGAAGGTGGTACCTCTGTGGTGGGTACAGAAGATGTAAAATCCAGTTTATTATTAAAAAAAATGTACGTATGTGGGTGTTAAACTATGTTTGGTGCTCTAAATGGCACTGTTATAGTTTTTGTTCTGTTTTTAGTTCTTTTTTTTTGTGTGTGATCAGAATGTGTTGTAAAGCTGTGGGGATTGTTCAAAATGCCCAATGTGTTCATACCAGCTTTGTTGAGACTTTTAAGAATACAGTATATGATGTATTAAAATATATTTTTAAACTCAGTGTTTTGTGTTTGTTTCATAATACTTTATATTAACAAACATGTAAATCTAGTGTGTGTATGTACACACACACACACACTGTGTCAGTGTTTTCTGCTTTAAACCTGAGTGTATTTTAATACTGCAATGTAAAGTTTCGCAAAGTACATCAAATACATGACAACCGTGAAGAATAACCGATAATAGGTTTTAAAGATACTGTCTGAAACGAGGTATATTAATAGTTGATTAGTTTTTCATTTATACGTTTTAATAGCGTTATTTGTTGATTTTTTTGTATCCACCAAACTTGTGATGACAGCTTCACTGTCATGACTGGTTCTCCAGCAGAGGGCGCTGTTTCAAAGCACAAACAGCGACGTCGCGCGTCCATTGATGATGAGGCAACATGCATACCTAAAAATCAAAGATGCTCCAAAAGCGCGCGTGCGGTGTTTACTTGTTGTCTGTATGTAATTTAATTGTCAATTTAAATCCCGTGTGTTAAGACAACATATGCCAAACTGGATATACATTGTGTGTACAGTGAGATACCTGCTGGTGGTACATCTGCCACGGACTCACTGCGAAACGGCAGAACGAGTGGGAGTTGGATACACTCACATCCTTTAATTTCCAAATGAATGTCTGCCTTTTTGCCTTCCACGCTTCTTGTTTATAATATTTCTAAGTGTCCCACACAAAGAGAACAAATCTTATTTTGGTGTGTGTGTGCGCGCGCGCGCGTCCTGATTCTAAAAGTTTCTTCCCATAAGGAGTTCCGAGATCTCCCACAGCACTCAAACTACCCGTTCTGTGCGCTTAATTAACAGGGGTTTTTTTTAGGTTGCTTTGTGTGTGGATACCGACTGATTCACTTCTGGAAACTGCTCAGAAAAGAAGAGAAAGCGAGGCCCATATTAACAGCTCGGCTCTTAGATCAGTGCACCCTTGTAAAAAAAAAAAAGGGCGTCCAAAATGCCTCATAGCCACAGCTCTTGTATCAGATTTGAGTTAGCCAGTGCTAGCTAGTTCTAGTTTGAGCGGCGCTCAGCGCATGGCTACGCAGAAACCAGTTCCGACTCTCTCCCACGCAGGCAAGCACTTTGTGTTTACTATCACTCATACAGACCTTCACAGATGAACTACACATGCGTTACTAGCGGTAAAGAAAGTTATGTGAGCTGGCGTAGCGATTAATGCTTAGGGTTCGTGTGGCCTGTGATGTTAAATTATCGGAGCTAGCGATGTGGCCTAGCACACGATAACGCCTAACTTAGATTGTTAGTCACGGTTTTGGTAGCTTTGAATGGTAACTAGTAGCTGGTTTTCTTTTTAAATATGTAAATGCTGTAAATCGTTATAGAAGTGAGCCAGTGGGGGCACGGCTGTGTCTGAGAGGGGGTTTAAATGTAAGTCAGCAGCATCACAAAGTCTCCATCAAATGAAGTGTTCCTGCAGTGGAGATGAAAGGCAGGATAACAATAGCAACCATGTATGCATGATCGTGTGTATGTTTCTGCAGGTCCGTGTCACATTAAACTGTTGATGGTGTGAGCAGCTTTAAATATTGTCACACAGAACATTGTTATTGATGCTATAACATCAGATGGTTATGGTGATGCTAATGGTGCCTATTAGGGAGCTCGTTCCAAATAGCTTGTAAGCAGTTGTGTAATGTCGCATCAGTATTTATAAGATGCTATATGGTTTTTGTTTTTTTAAATTGGAAACGTCCTTCTATTGCTTCTGACTAACTTTTATATAGTTGTTGTAGAAGAAATGGTAATTTCCCGCTGGAAATGTAATGGGGAAAAGGGTGTCAGTTCCCTCAGAGGGGTATATTTAAGTCACGAGGTTATGAAACTCAGCAGTTCTCTGTGAAAGCAGTTTCAAACTCTTCTTCTTTCCCGGCGGGTTTAGATCATTTTAAAAAGGTGCTCATCTTTTTGTGGGAAAAGTTTTGCAAAGCAGCATATGCTTATTGAGCTTAAATCTGGCTGTGCGTGATCCAGTTATGGCTTATACTAGACTTTTCCAGTATAAATTTGTATTGTAGCACATCTGTCTGTAAAAATAGAGTCAATGGGTGCATGAGATGATCACAGTTCAACTATCCACTTTAAACTTATCACGACAAAATGGCATGGCATGCAGTTTATTAGTAATTTTCTATTTTTCATCCTGGGAATAATTACTCCCCAGCCCGAAGCGTTTTTGCTTTTACGCGTCGCTGCTCGTTTTACAACCTCGTTGTCGCTGTTTAATCCACAGACTCTTGACATGGGGAGTAAAATGTCCTTCAGCAGAGGAAGCAGTGACCAAAATACAGTCTCTGAGTTAACTTCTGTGGCACCTCAACCTCGCATTTCCAATCATGCCTCTTCGGACTGCAAGCAGGTAGCCAGTGAGAAAGACAAGTGGATGAGCTTGTGCTGTTTATTACAGTATACAGCGTCATTTAAATCTGCACTAATGAAGAGCGCAGTCTGATGTGATGTGTTATGAAGTCATGCGGCTGTCCATATGCAAGCTTAGTTTTCCAGTGTGAACCTATTTTGGTAGATTTATTTGTGCAAATATCTCTGTATAGTTTTTGAAATGTGAAAATGATTTCCCAGTTACTTCTTCCTCCTTTAATAAACATGCTTTTCCAAATGACTTGTGCAACAAAAATAAAAGCATTAATTCATTAATGGTCACTCTTCTTTTTATCTCCACAGATACCCGAAGGTAAGACATGCAGTGAGGGAGACGTGGATTCCAGGCGGGGAGACAAAATGAAAGGGACGGCGCTGAAACGGCCTGGTAGCAGGGAGTCTTATGTTCATGTCACCTCTGAAAGAGCCGGTGAGAGAAACTGTCAGCACAGTGAGCCAGTGCCCTTGCAGGCAGGGGTGGAAGCAAAATCTCAAATGACTCCTGCAGGCGTGTGCAGCTCTACAACAGACAGCCAAGGGAAGCCCGTGAACATCCACAAGAAACGTGGGAGGCCCCGTAAAATCAAACCAGCCCCGACTGAAGACAAAAGAGGTCCAGATGCTGCAGACGCTGTTCAGCATAAGGAAGTTAGCACCACCATACCTTTGCCAGCATGTGTGGAAAACCACAACAGTGATGATTCGCCTAACGCTGTGGATAGTAAATTAATAAATAATGCAGCTCATAATGAGATGCCGGCTCCTCAGCCTGTCCTGGATAATAACGTACAAGGCGCTGCTCCTTTGCTGCCAAAAAGAAGACCAGGAAGGCCAAGGAAATCAGAAATGTCAGCTTTTCAAAACCAGGATTCTAGGGCTGCTCCTGCCCCTCATCCTAATAATATTAGCAGTCCTGCACGGAGACTGAGAAGTAGAGTGGAGCAACCTCCTTTGATGCAGGATGATAAGTTGGAATCTCATAGGAAGAAGGAGCTAAAGCAAACCGAAGCGGGGACTACAGAAAATGCTTGTACAGCCAATTCTAAAGGTGTAAAGAGACGAAGGACTAAGTTGCAAATTGATCACCAACTTCCAGCAAAAGTGTCCAAGCTGGATGAATCCCAGGAGGCCTTGCTGGCGTTGAGCACTGACATAGACTGCAGAAAAAGCACAGAGACAGAAAAACAGGTGGACACTGACAAACATGAGACTGATTCAGATGTGAGGGATGATCAGCTCCCACTGCATTCTGGGGAAGGACCAGAACAGGAAAAGCAACAAGACAAAACTGCAGAAGCAGAAGTGAATTCCCAGCCTGAGCCTGAAGTTATTCCTTCAGACAGCTTGAAAGAATCGGATTTGCCAAACCCAACTCAGACTGATAACCTTAAAGTAAAGCAGTCATTGGACATAAATGGCAGCGAGGAGTCACCATCAGAAACACCAGACTTCTCAGAGTCTCCAGCAGATGCAGAGCTGCCAAAGGCAAAGCCCTGCAGCACAGATACCCTGACTCCCCCTGAGCAAACGCAGACATCTGTTGGGACCCCGTCTGCTGTGAAAGCTGAGAATGTAGAGCTAGAGCTGGAGCATTTAAAACCTGCGCCCAGGTCAAATAACCCCAATTCTTCCCAGCACAGCACCACCCCCTTAATTAAATCTGAGGTTCCAAATGTTGTTTTTCGTCGCAAGAGAGGGGGTAAGAGGAGGAGGATGGTAAACAAGGTTTTATTACCAAGAGAGCATCTTGTAGAGAACCATGAAGCAGGTTGTGACACCCAATCAAAAACAAACTGCGGGGATGAGGAAAAGGAAGCTAACGCCAGTGTTGGCGAAAATTTCATGTATACTAAAAAGGGGGGTAAAACGCTGTTGAAGTGTGGTTACTGTGGTCGTACTTTTAAGTTTCTGTCTCAGTTCATCATCCATCAGCGCATTCATACAGGAGAGAGGCCGTTCAAGTGTTCAGAGTGTGGCAAAGGTTTTAGCAAAAACTCTAACTTAAATCTTCATCTCAAGACGCACAGAAAGAGCAACATATATCAGAAGTGCCCATATTGCAAGATTAAATTCTCTTGCTCTGAGTACGCTTCGCATATGGAAACGCACGCACACGAGCTGAATGAGGAGTGTAAGAATAGCAAGGCTGAGGAACAGAGTAGAGGATCAGCAGAGGAAAGCAGCAAGGAACTGCAAAGAGCAGTGGAAAAAAGAGAGAAAAAGGTCTGTCAGTACTGTGGCAAATCGTTCCCATTTCAGTCGGCGCTCATAAGACACGTCCGAGTCCACACAGGAGAGAAGCCTTATAAGTGCGACATATGCGGTAAAGCTTTCGGGCAGGCCTATTTCCTCCGTGTTCACGAGCTCACGCATTGGTCTGTGAAGCGTTACAACTGCACCCATTGTGAAAAATCATTTACTCACTATAGCAATGCAAAAAATCACACATGTAGACCCTTGGGAAGCAATGGCAACGCGCAACCACACAGACGCCCAAAGCCTTCGCTAACGTACACATGCCACATCTGCAAGAATGTTTTTGACCATTTGCAGGAGTTCAACAGCCACATGCGAGAGCACACCGGCGCAAAGCTTTATCGCTGCTTGTACTGCGACAAGCTGTTCGGTGTGCTGTCTGAATTTAACGCCCATCGCAGCCAGTGCAGCGTGGAAAAAAATGCCTCCAGCTCTGCGATTAAGGAGGAGGAGACGGTGTCGTTAATTCAGTACACAGTGCCTGCGCTCAGGTGCTCATCGGCACACAACTCAGCTCTGGTGGCAGCTGCCAACTGTGAAATGCAGAAGAAACAGCCGCAACATATCATCCACAAGAAGCGCTCCAACAACTTCAAAAAACCGTTCCAGTCCACGGTCATACCAGCTCACAGTCTCTCACACCTGGTGTCAAAGTTAAATAAAGTAGACAACAGATCAGATCCAAGGAGATATCTGTGCCCAAACTGTGGGCGCCTCTTCAGACACATGGGCAGGCTCAGAGCCCACATGCTCACACACGCCCCAGGTCAAAGTTACACATGTGCCTGCTGTGGTAAAACACTAGGAAGCTGGAAAAAACTGTGGCGCCATCAGAGAATTCATCGTCACAGACATGGCCGCTTCACTTGTCCTCAGTGCGGGCAAGGTTTTCGGTTTGTAGAGCCTTACAAAAAACACATGAGTGAGCACCCAGAGTTCCAATGGGTTCAAGTCAGGCCCAAGAAAGTGTTTCTGCCTTATCAATGCGAGCGCTGCAAGTGCAGCTTTAAAACTCTAGACCTGCTTTTTAGTCACCAGCTCTGCCATTCCTCAACGCAAGACGTACGCAAGGACTCGGATTTTGATTTGTCTGTAGATGATCGCAATGCACCGTCAAACAAGACAACAGTAAACCCTCCCACCAATAACAGCAGAGAAACATTACACCAAGCTTCTGAGGACATTAACTCTCTCTCAGTTCCCTTATCTAAATATCCAGACCCAGTTTTTCATGAATCAAATGTAGTGCCCGCTGTGATTTCCTGTGTTCAAAGCCCGGATCCTGATTTGGGCAATTCTACTGAGCATCCCAGCAGGACAAATGTAGTCCAAGTTAAAGAGGCCATTTGTGACGGTGTAGGTAAAAATGGACTTGGAAAACCCATTACCCCTTTAAGAACTGTGAAGAAACACATGACTCAGCATGCCAGCATGTCAAATGAAAGGCCTTCAGACTGTGTGAGCTGTGCTGTGTGTGGAAGTTCCTACCCAGCCATTTCAGACCTTTATCAGCATTATTTGCAGCACGCTAGAGGCCAGGTGTAAGGTTATAAATCAAACTACACTTTGATGGCCGTCGATGTTCTGCGCCCATCAAGTTTTCCCACAGTGTTTAACTCTGGGGTCCTTGTAATCTTGTATTAAGCTACATTTCCACACAAACTTCCCAGGAAATTTCAAGGCACAAAAAGATTTCTTCAGACTGTCGGTCGTCTGCATTTCCACGGTGGTTTATAGAGCAGTGAAGATTAGGCGAATTAGGCATGCCACTATTTAGCAGATCACTACTTCAACGTAGAGCACACTAAAATGTTGATGCCGTAATGTGAAATGAGGGAGGTGAGAGCTCCATTCTTTGCCAGTAGAGACACGCAATCGTCAAAACGTGGATTCAAAGTGTTAGCTTGATAGTAGTGGAAATGCAGCTTTAGATCCATAACTTTTAGATAAATCCCCAAAAGTTGATCATCTTTATCTGGATGTAGAGCTTTCAGTGGGCGAAACATTTCGTCGCTGATCCAAGTGACTTCTTCGGTCTCAGCTCAGTGCAGGTTTTGTTGGGTTATGAGAGAGATGACAAATATGCACCAACTGCATTTTCTTAAGTTTATTAAGCAGTTAAAGGTTTAGGTTAAAAATGGCTGCCGTGTCTGTGATATAAAATAAATTCCCCAACACTGCAAACTTACTGACCTGCAGTCAGCTGAGACTGAAGAAGTGATTTGGATGAGTGACGACAAGTTTCTCAAGCTGAAAACGCTACGAGATGAACAGAATCAACTTTTTGGGATTTCCTCACCTGGACGATTGCGCACGCATCAAGACGGCTTTGAATAAAAGTAATGAAATATCGCTGCACACCTGGAAAACTTAGAGACACTCAAATGACTTGGAAGATTATGCTCTAATTGTTTTTTTCAGCCATTTAGTTTTAAATGAGTTTGGTCAGGTTTAGGTAACGCTTCCAGGTAGAAGCCACTAACCTTCCTTTTAGCATTCTGTAATTAAATTCACACAAAATGAACAGAGCAGATGTAGATAAAGAGAGAAGTGCAAATTTGATACGAGTAGTCTGTGTCAAAGTCGGTTTAACTAGAAGCCACTCTGGGATGAATTCACAGCAGCCATAGCAGATAGTAGGGAGACACAGGTGTCACTGATCTAAACACATTATTAAAGATTTGTGTCTGTTTAGCTGCTATTTTAAGTTGCTGTGAATGTTGGACAGTTTATGATTTTAGAAATTCTACTTGCTGTAAAGTTTCTAGGATCAGTGATGGAGGGTGGTCCTTGGATGGATTTTGTTTTGCTTTGGAAGAAAATAGTCACTGAAATCCTTTTGAACCATCATGTTCTTGCTGCCCTACATCTTTCTCATTTTTACGAATTGGAGAAAATGCACTGTCCAGTGTGTGTGGGACAGAGTACTGCTGCCGCTGATGAGGATGGACTGATGAGTGCTGTGACTAGCTGAGTAAATACAACACATTGGACATTGACACTGTGGGTTCAGTATTAAATCTACTTCATGCAGACGTTTTCTTGGCTGTTACAGTGTATCGATTACAAATTAGTTTCGGTCCACAACAATAACGTGTTCTGGCATTTTGTATTACATTTTAAGAGTGACTCTGTTTTAATCACGTATCATTTTGTGAACCTGTGGTGACTGAATTATTGCATTTTTTGTTTTTTCAATAAATACTGACAAACGCACACATTCCACATTTGTCGAGCCAAGCATGTATTGTTGAACGACGATCACTGTTCGCAGCTTTTGGAGAAGATGCTTTTTCATGCTTGGTGTATTATGTCACGCTCGAGTTCAGTGGAGTCCTTTAAAGAGTTAACAATTCAAAGCAGTTTCTGAATGGACACCTTGCAGTGTTGTATAAAATTTTCTTCTATAATTTGTCTTAATAAAATAAACATCACTTTTGCAATCAAACTGTTATTCGTTAATTTTATATTCAGTCTGCTTCTCCAGTTTTGCACTGAAAGGCAATAAGTCAAACTCATCGGTTGTGATAACAACCTGGATTTTAAATTCTGACTTTAAGTTTTTTATGAAACATTTTAAAGCAAAAATCTTATTATTGTTGCGTTTGATAATCTTTAAAATATTAAATTATTATCACTGGATTAAAAGCCTTGGGAAGTTTTTTTAAACCTACCGTTTCCTTTTTATTAGATAACAAGGACACCAGTGTGTTTGTCCTTGTTTTCCACTGTCTGGAAGATGAGGGCAAAGTCCTGATGTTTATTCTACTGATCTATTATCTGACCAGCATGTGAAAGGACATCTGGTTGATAAAGGTCAGCGCTTCTAAGCTATAGAGTTTAGTCCTACCACCAATCATATACACTACATTTATAAAGGATTTGAATTAATGATGGTAATGCTGTATAATTATGTAGCATTATTTACTCTTAGTGTCTCGTCACTAAGAAGACAAGAACAGTGCTGAACAAATACACTAGACCACCTGCCATAAAAATAGGAAAACATAAATATTTTATAAATCTGTTAAAACAGGTTTAAATCTTTTTAAATTATTTATTTTATTTAATTATTATTTATTAGAAAAATATTTAATTCCTGTTTTCACACATTGTATCAAATTTGACCCCGCACAAACAAATCAAGCATAACCTTCAATCACAAAAACACGTTTTCTGTTCAGAAATACAAGTAAATGAGTGTAATGTGGCATCTTACTAAAAGAATAATAACATGCTTTACTATTTTTTATGCTTTTTTGTAAAACAGTGACGTTGAAAATTCACGGATAATGACAATGATTATGTTTTAGGGCAAACAATACGATTTTGATTAACAGGCTTGAGCATACTTAATACACAAGTATACGTGTTTAATATATAAAGAGATTTTAATTAAATCTTAAATACTAAACTAAAAAACATTTTAATTTTTGAACCCGTGTCTTAGGTTAATTTCTAACAAAATGTGTGATTATGATTTATCTGCTCTACTGATCATTCTCTTCATGTTTCACCCAAAAGCACAAAACAAGGAACAACATGAGATGATGTTGACTATTTATTTATTTGAATCAGATTTCATAGTTAATTACAAAAGAAACTTTAGTTAGAAAACTGTAGTTTCATTTAGTTGTTAGCCATGGTGCTGTTGATCCAGCTGTTGTAGTTGCAGACCTTGGTGTAGACTCCAGGCCTGTTCTTCTGAGCACAGCCGTAACCCCAGGACACAATACCCTGCAGCCGACCATTGCACACCACGGGGCCGCCGGAGTCACCCTGAGGCACAGAAAAGACAAGTGTGAGCAGAGGTGTTCTGAAGTTTGGTTTGTCCAAGAAACAGCCATGATGACTTTAGCTCATACCTGGCAGGAGTCCTTGCCTCCCTCAAGGAATCCAGCACAGAACATGTTGTTGGTGATCTCTCCAGGGTAGGAGTTCCTGCAGCTTGCGTCACTCAGGATGGGGGCATTCAGACACATCAGACGGTCAGGGTAGTTGCCTAGAAGGGGAGGAAAAAAGTTAAAGCTCATACATGAACATTTACCCTTTTTTTTCTAAACGTGTGACTGAAGGCTTTGACTAACTTCCGCTGGTGCTGGTGTTGCCCCATCCAGAGATCAGGCAGGTGGTGCCGGCACTAGCACAGCCAGAGGGCAGGGACACGGTTCTGACGTAGCTGTTCAGGGTGGCGGGCTTGCTCAGCTTGATCATCATGATGTCGTTATCCAGGTTGTAGCTGCTGTAGTTTGGGTGACGGATGACCCTGGAAGAGCTGATGAACTGCTCAGTGCCCTCATTCACAGCAATGTTGTGCTCACCAAGGCGCAACTGGATGCTTCTGCAGGGAGAACAAGAAGAGGAATGTATTGAAGTAAAGTGACTACTTGTTTGGTATACAGCTTTTAGTACGCCCTTTTAGAGGGGTTAGCAGCCCTGCGTGCATTTATTCAGTACGGTAGATTCATTTGATGAATGTTCTCTGTACTTACGACTGGTAGCAGTGAGCAGCAGACACGACCCAGGTGCTGGAGATCAGGGAGCCTCCACAGAAGTGATAGCCGACGTTCAGAGAAACCATGTAGGGCACAGAGTTCTTTGTGCACTCATAGCCTCCAATAATCTTGTCATCCTCAATGGGAGCAGCATCTGCAATACAAAAAGAGAGTTCCAGTCTTAAACTCTGTTCAAATGATCAAATGGAGAAATTCTGTGCAAAAACTTACATGCTGCAGCAAACAGGGCGAGGAGAATGAAGTACTTCATCTTTGTTTTCTGTGCCTGCTGAATCTACACATAGCAGAGGAGTGAGCGGCAGCCTTATATACAGATGCGCACCCCGACTCCACAGCTCTTTATCTCAGTCATTCTCCCACGGATTTTTCCATGTGCCATGCACACCGATTAAATATTATCCCACCTGGGAAACAGCAGCATGTTCAAAGATTACAAAAAGTGGGATTCCACGAATCATGATTTTTAAGCTGACACGTAAAATATGCAGACACTGGCTTCAATATATTTTTCCTTTTACTTATCACACCTTGCAAAAAATGTCACTCTGAAGCATGTCGTGTTTTATTCTACATGAGCCATTTTAAGATCACTCATGTAAAAAAATACTGGAGAAATATTTACTATAACCTATTTACTTTTGCCTAAATTGATTAAGTTTGTAGTTAATCCTACTTTTTAAAAAATCTTTTTTACCCAACATGCATCAAAGAACAAGTCAAAATCATAAAGTTCAGCACATGTGTATGACTTGTATGAAGTTTTTAACATGACATGTAGAGTTTTGGTGGATTTTTCCTTTTCTTTCTTTCTTTCTTTCTGTTGTTTTGCCTAAGCTCCACTAACACAACATAACTTCTTCCTGTCATCAGACACATTCACGCAATCCAACAAACATTCTTGCATTTTTTTATTTAAAGCCATTGCTTTACAGTACGAACATTTTTCTGATAATAGATAATTCGTTTTCAGGTGCTTTTTTTTGTTTGTTTTTTTAGCTTGCTTGGCATATTAGCATTAGTTAACTCCTCCCAGTAAATGACAAACTCAGGTTGAAGTTGTTTTTTTTTTTAAGGTTTTTGAAGTAATTCCACCTGACAGTGAAATCCTCCTTAGGACTTTTTTTAAAAACAACATTTAATTTCACATGCAGGCGATCAGTTTTGTTTTCCTTAACAATACCATCCTCCTCATGACCAATCAGGTCATTTAACATGTTTTTATATAGTAACTTGAAATGAAATGTGCAGTTTGAATAACAATGTTTGGCTGATAAACTGTCCCAAAGTATTTTTGACCTCACCTCAATGCAAATTGACACTATTAAGACTTTATTCTCTTTTTGTTAAGTTTCCTCTAGCCTAATTTATATTCTCATTTTATTCCTTTTTCTTTCTTTTTTTTCCCCTAGTTAACACATCAGTGAAGACTCTAAATTAAACATAAACTCACTGCCCACTTGTTATGTACACCTTGCTAGAGTTAGGATGGACCAGCCTTTTATCAGCTGCACATCCATGATGTTAATCCTCCTTTTCTCAAAGGTGCTCTACTTGAACTCACTGTTTTGTAGAAGAAAACAATTTGACATGATTTGAAATTTGTGACATGGTTTGTGATACTGGTGGAAGAATAGATCGGAAGGCAGGTATACTGTGGTCATAAAGGAATAGACATGGCTAAACAATACCCAGGTAGACTGTGGTGTTTAAACAATGCTCAGCTGGTATTAAGGCCCCTAATGTGTGTCAAGGAAATGGCAGAAGAGGGACCTGGGGTGGTTTTCTGCTATTCGTGTGTATTCAGCATGTGCATTCAGAAATGCCTTTCTGCCCACCTTGGTTGTAATGAGTGGTTATTTTGGTTGCTGTTGTCTTCCCATCAGCTCAAAAACAGTCTGAGTGTTCTCCTTTTTCCTCTGACATCAATAGGGAACTGCTGCTCACAAGAAATGGCTACACGGAAAACTCCTGTAGATCACTGTATGTCTGTGAAAACTCAGTCTGACACCAACACCAATGCCACGGTCAAAGTAACTTAAATCACCTTTCTTCTGATACTAAGTGTCTACATGCTTAAACACCTTGAATTGCTGCTGCCATGTGATTGGCTGATTTGACATATGCGTTAATCAGAAGCTGAAAAGGTTTCCCTATTAAATTGGCAGGAGAAAACGAAATAGATGAAAATGAATAGAAAGGACAATCACAATAATATAGTTTAATATATAAAATTGTTCATACTTTGAGCCTTGAGAGTTTTTGGGAGTTTATAAAACTATCATGAACGACACAAAGCAGAAAACAACAGAGGCGTTTTATTAAAATAAAAATAAAAACCCTCCAAGTCATCTGTACACCGTGTGACATCGCGATCTGCCTGTTCATTATCATTAAACAGATGAATTGATAGCTCTTCAGCTGATTGGTCCTGAGCTTGCACCTTCGATGACGTCAACAGCAAGCGACTGTCCTCGATCTGTTTGTCGGCTGCTGAGCTAACAGCTGCACCGATTGTGTTTTGGTTTGCTTTTGCCTCCCATGTGCCCTTATCATGAGGTAAGAAACACAACAGCGTCAGCTTTCCAATCGCGTCGGCTCGCTTGTCGTCGGCGGTTCCGACAGAACTGCCGCTCCACCTGAAGCTGTGGTAGCCTGTTAGCTTAACAACTAGCTCCATCCCAAGACCAGCACCTAATGTATGCGGAATGCGCAACCGTTGCGGATGTGGTGCAGAAAAAAATGCGCATCGATGCGACATATCACAGCCGTGGAGATTACAGGGGGAAAGCAGACGTAGCTGTTCTGGTTTTCGACATAGTTGTAAGCAGCATTTTTGATGGATATCAGAACTGGGGGCGATGCTCTGCCGTGATGTTTCCAATCAGTGTTAAACAAGTGGACGTTTAGATACAGCACTCAGCCTTGTTCTGGTGTTTCAAACACTGCACTTAGGTTTGCATTAACATGTCAGTATTCATGGAAATCATAGAAATGGATCTCAGAGGCTGGAGCTAGCGATCAGTCAGACAATGTTATTCAATATCTCTATACAACAATGATTCAAGCATAAATGTGCTAAAGCGGGTTTAAGACTACTTTAACTTACATTTCCTAAGAACCGCCGCCCCCTCACACTTTTAGTGTGTGGCAGGTGTACCCTAAGAACGGTGATAGTTATGTGTACACAGAAGAGTGGTGTTGTCTTCAGCAGTAGGTTCACCTCTGCTTTGAACTTTTGTTAATGGGGCAGAAGCTGTCAGTATCAGAATTGGCCCGCCAGTCAGTTCTGCTGTAAATCAGGTCTGATCCATGACTGAGTACTACGAGGAGGGGGGGCTGCTGTACGAGCAATCACCTCCCATGCACATCAAAGTGGAGTCTCCGGAGGGACCCTTTGGGGGGGGAGCTTCAGAAAACGGCTTCCCCCGGGAGGATGAGGATTCGGAGGGCAGCTGCGACCAAAGCAGCGGATTACCCGGAGGACTCCCCTTCAACGTGGTGGTGGTGCATCCAAACATCATGGCACCTGGCATGTCCTCAGATGACCTTTTGTCCATTGAACAAAGTAAGCGTATTTGTAAAAGCAGAGATTCCTGAAGCACTCTGTTGGTCTTAATTATAAAGATATTTAATTAAAGTTGTAAAAATATAAAAGAATTGGAGCAATACAGAAAAAAAGAAAATAAAATACAACCTACCAAAATACAACCTTGATCAGAGTCCCTGATTAAGACTAGGTCGTTGGGTTTTTTAAATCTCCAATTGTTTTATACTTTTGCAACTTTTATTAAATGTGTTTATAATTCCTACCAACAGGAATCTGTTTGCTTTTATGCTGTTGTTTTGCCCTGCTGATGAAAACCTGTTTAGAGTAATTTTTAGAGCCACAAAGTGCTTCCTTTTTTTCTTTTTTCTAGGCATATTTGTAAACTAGCCTTAAGGAAATCCTTGTGAAATTATTGACCCCCTTAGTGTGCAAAAACATTTGGATTATGCAAAAATACTTTTTATTATCGTTAGAAAATGTGTAGCATTTTAGTGATGGCAGAAAATTTTGATGTCACAGGGCTCTCAGGTTTGCAAAGAGTTGTTGTACTTGCTCATGTTGTGGTTTAGCACCGGTAAAATAAGACTTTTAAATTCCTGAATGTCACGCTACATATTTAACTTTTATTTTTATGTATTTGTATAACTTTCTTTTAACAGACCGAGCTATGTCAGCTGCACTGGCTGCTGGCGGTGCAGGAAAAAGAAAGAGTCGCTTCAGCGGGGCGGAGCTTGAAGTGCTGGTGGCCGAAGTTACTCGGTGCGAAGGAGAACTCTTTGGTCCGGCAGGGAGGCTCCGGCGGCGTGAGAGAGAGCGAATCTGGGCTGGGATCCTGGAGAGAGTAAATGCTGTTTCCAGAGTCCCGCGGACCCTGAGAGAGGTGAAGAAGCGCTGGGATGACTTAAAGAGGCGTAATGGGGGCAGGCTGGCGGATGCCCGCCACCGCAGCTGTTACCTGCCATCCAGCAGAGGGACCTCAATGCTCGGGCGTCCCTCTCAGCCAAGCCCCAGGCTTCAGCAAGCCAGGCAGAAGCAGAGCACCAGACCAAAGCCCAGTTTTCCATGCTTCGCTGACTCTGATACAGGTAAACTGTTGTCTGAGAACTGCCTTTCTTTTTAGATTTTTAAATGCAACTAATTTCAACAATGCTCTTGTCCATTTATATTAATTAATTAATTTATTTATTTTCAGGTGTAGGAATGGAAGGATCAGAGAGAGATTGCTTAGAGAAAGATGAGGACAATCTTGAGCGTGACAGAGACATGGGAGAACCTGAGTGTGAAGCAGTAGAGAACAGTATGGAGGACAAACTGGGATTAGGCCTCGGACTGGGAATAGGACCACCCCCTCCATCAGAACGATGGCTACCGCCTTCTCCGCTCTACAGTGCTCCTTTCCTTAATGGTAGCCCCCAGCCCAGCAGTCCTCAGCCATCCCTTGGAGCACAGCAGGGTCCTCTTGAAGCTCCTCCACGCAGTTCGTGGCTTGAAGATGAGCTACGAGGATTGGGGGAAGCGGCAATTCAGCTTGGAAATCGAGTAGAAAAGAGTCTGCGGGAGTTTGGCGATGGTTTTAGACAGGACATGAGAACACTTGTCGCTTCACAAGAGGCATTAGCAGTTAGTCTGCAACAAAACAATGTCCTCTTGCAAAGGCTCTTAGGAGTGCTTGAGGCCCAGCAGCAACCACAGCCACAGCAACATCGTGTACAAGCCCACCAATCACAAACACCTCAGCAGCACTTACAGCCACAGCCAGTTCAGCAGCAGCTGCTTCAGCACACAGAACCACAACAACAGCGAATCGAAACACCACAGCAGTCACAGCTACAACAGTCACAACAACATCAAACACAAATACAGCAGCAACCACAGGTCAGCCAGCATTCAAATAACCAGTCGTCTGTAGCTGTGGTACCTGCACCATCATCCCCGGACATGCACGAGTGCACTTTTTCCTCTGATCCACCCACAGACACAAATGGAAGTATGCAGCGACCACGGCGAGGAAGAGCTGTTGACCACAGGCGCAGGAGACGGCGCTGAGGCGAATGTATTCAGAAACTCTATAAACTGCATATCATCTGTATTTGATGTTTCAAAATGTGACAAATGATGCTCTTTTTCTACTGACAGTATTTCAGTAACAATAGTTGTTTGGAGTGCTATGCCATAATCTGGATTCATCTCGCACTTAGGTTTGTATTCAGACAGGACTGAAGCAGATACGAAAATTCGACACTTGAGATCATAGGGTGGCCTTAACATTAGATTGGTTTCTCAGACATGTGTAAATACTCATGTTCTAAAAGACTTTAAAAACAGTGACTCTGTTGAGTGGCAACTTCACTCGTAGACTTTAAGAACTCAGAAAAATGACATACTGTAGGCGCTGATGTTCAATATGCATGTCTCTGTACATGGTTTGCAGCAGAGCTGCAAAGCTCACTGATGCACTTACTAGTTCAGTAATGACTCAGATCTCCTGATACACTAACCATGTAGTCATAAAGTACCTGTAACCTGCTGTTATTACCATATATTGTAGCTATACTGCCATTGTAATTATCTGCTAATGTATGCTTGTGCTTTTCAACAGTTTCATGGTACATACTTTTCCAACTTTGGTTGGACAATAAAGCTAGACGGTGTTCTGTTCAGTGCGTTTTGAGACAAAAATTATGTATTCAGAAGAACCGAGACTTTTTGGGATATATTTAAAAAACAAAAAAGACACCGAGGCAAATACATCACAATATGTTTCGGGCTTAAATTCCTATGTTTATGGCTGAATTTAAAAGCATACATAAGTATGTAGGGGCTATTTATGATAATCTTGCATGCAGTGACATGGATGTATTTGTAAATAGTTGCAGAGAAACAGTTTATTGCCATCACTTAAGTAGTTTTGCACAAGCTATATTTTGTAGATCGCTACTGTTCTGATGAAATGTAACTAAACTTAATAAAAGACAGACATGGACTGCAAATAAACCCAGCCAATCACTTGTGGATTTGTCACAGCATATAAAATAATAATAATATATTATCAGGTGTAATGTTGAAAAGTTACGCTAATTTGAAACAAATGTCAAGAAACTGTCAAGTGTTTATAAAAACAAATCCAAAACAATAGTAAAGCGGAAACGCATGATTTAATGTTTCAAAATATATTTACCGAAACGATGAAATGAACGGGGCCTAGCGTAATTGTCGTTTTATTTTGAAAGTTTCCACCGGAAATTTGATTCCTGACTAGCATGATCCTTGTGTGCTCTGGTCTGGACAAGGGGGTGCATGGGTGAAACATGGCCGCCGCAGACCCAGCGAAGTCTCCCAAACGGCAGAAAATAGCCGAGGAGGAGGTGGAAACATGTGGGGAGAAAACCGAGGCAGTGGAGTCGGGATGCAGTGCACACCAGAAAGATGAGAATATGTGTAATAAAACCGGGGGTAGCCCCAACGATGAGCAGAGAGCTGATGTTGGCAGCGACGGCGGCGGTTGTGTTGCCAGCCATTCGGAGGTTACTGTCGAGTCCAGTGCTGGAACCGACAAAACGACATGCATTTTACCGGAGGACCTGAGAGGGGCTGAAAAAATGGCCGAGGCCAGTGGCAGTGACCAGCGTCCATTCGACTGGTCCGAGACTGAAGATGACGGCGAAGAGGCACAGACGCACGCGGAGGAAAATGATAAGTGTGGTATGCTAACATTGTTGATGTATTTTACTGTTAGCTTTAGCCTCCGGGGCTAACCTGAGCTGTAGCTCTTACTGCTGGTTCTGTTCTGCACTGTGAGTTCTGCTGACATTATTGACCACGGTACACCGAAGCTTCAGCCCTGCACCGCTGGTTGTTAACGACGCTCAGGAGGCATATGCTAGGGTGGCTGCATGCAGTTTGTCACACTGTCTGTTTTCTAACTTATTACTGTGCTGTTTTTTTTTTTTGTTTTTTTTTTCGGTGTGTGTGCTTTGTGTTT
>VUQR01005353.1:23591-46363 GCA_015108515.1 Hemichromis elongatus
CGGCAGGACAAGCGTGTTGACAGTGACATTGCCATAAATGCAGAAGAGCCACATGTGGAGGAGAAGGGCACAGTTAAACCACAGAATGAGGATTTTGTGGGTGAAGTGGACGGCATAGAGGATGTGGTTGAAGATGAGGAGGAGGCAGACCGAGAGGTGGATCCTGATTTGACTGCTAAGCAAAAAAAGTGCCGCTTGGTCTGCAAAGAGTGCGGGAAGAGGTTCACACGCCGCGAGACGTTCAACCTCCACCGGCACTTTCACGCGCATGAAGACGAGCTCACGCCCCTCACCTGTAAAGAATGCGGCCTTACCTTTCAGCACCGCAGCAGCCTCATCAAACACCGAAATGAACACAGGGAGAGTGAGGAGCAGCCGCTCGTCACTCCAAAAAAGGAGGTGGAAACGATGGAGGAGGGCATTTTTCAGTGCGCAGAGTGTGATAGGATATTCTCCACAGTCAGCCAGCTGAGGGACCACAACTGCAGCAATACAGTAGAAAAGCCTTACCACTGCCCCCTGTGCCGCCAAGAGTTCCAGTTTAAGGTCTCCGTCACTAAGCACATGATGACCCATTCCCACGAGAGCACCTTTACGTGCCAAGAGTGCAGCCAAACTTTCCCAAACACTACAGCCCTGCGCTTCCACCAGAGGTGTCACGCCGCCCTAAAACCCTATGAATGCCCCGAATGCGGCATGGTTTTTAAACACTACTCCGTCATGGAAGACCACCGTCGCAAGCACACCGACAACAGCCGATCTCACCTGTGCAACATCTGCGGTAAGACTTTCAAGTACAGCAGCCTCCTTCATCAGCATCAGTATCTGCACACAGGGCAGAAGCCCTTTCGCTGCCCCGAATGTGGTAAAAAATTTGCTTTTGCCCAGAACATGAAGGCGCACTGCCGTCAGCATAGACTGCGTGAAACCAACTCCTGCAGTGCACAGACCAGTAAGCAGGCCCCTGCTGCTGAACAGGAGGAAGTAAGAGGGCCGGGAAAGGAGAACGCACACCAGAGCGAGGAACCAAAACGCGCATTTAACTGCCCCCTTTGTCCCCAAACGTACTGCGCACCAGCTAACCTGAGAGCCCACATGCTCATTCACGAAGCCGAGTATGAAAAGCTGGAGAGATCACCCCGACCCCCAAAGGATTCGAACAAGTACTGGGATAAGGGACACACCTGCCCACACTGTCCGTCTATTTATCGGGACGAGTCCAGTTTAAATGTGCATCTTTTAAGTGTCCACAAATCTGTTTCACAGTATTTAGAAAGACTGGCTGCTCCACCTAAAAAACAATTTACTCCGTTACACAGTGATAATGTGCAGGTGAAGTGGAAAAGCGAAAGCATAAGTGTTAAGTCATACAAGTGTTCAGAGTGCGGAAAAACTTTTCGCCACCGTTCAGTGTTGGAACTGCATATGCGCATACATTCCAAGGACAAGCCTTACCAGTGTAAAGTGTGTGGCAAGGGCTTTAGATTCAGTAGCTATTTACAGCAGCATCTCATCATTCACACAGGCAAGAAGCCATACAAATGTCCAGACTGCGGGAAGGACTTTGCCTTCCTGCAGAACATGAGAACGCATCAAAAGCTGCATCAGGAAAAACCGTTCCGCTGCACCAGCTGCCGCAAAGGCTACAGCGATGAGATCCAGCTGCAGCACCACATGTTGTCGCATAATGGTGACAAACCTCACAAGTGTGACCAGTGTGACAAAAGCTTCGGGTTAGCTTATCTGCTCCGTGATCACATGAACACGCACACAGGAGAAAGACCTCATCGCTGTGATGAGTGTCACAAAACCTTTTCGTGGTTTAGCAGCCTGCTGGTACACCAGAAGATCCACGCTCGCAAGCGGCAGAGTTTCAGCCAGTACAGTTCTTTCCCAATGAGCTCTAGGATGAGGGGGAGGGGGAGGCGGGGTGGGAGGCTGGTGTGGGGATTTTCTAGACCTTTAGGAGGCTCAGGGATGACTACTCCTCAGCAGCTTTCTTATCCGGTTTCTGTAGTGAGAGACGCTGAGCTTCACAGGAGGGCAGTACAGCCGCCATCTTCCATGCTTGCATCTCGACTGGATTTACAGAGCAGGCAACAGAAGGAGCAGTGGCTGTCCGAGCTACACCCTCAGCCAGTGCAGTGGAAGGTAGACGGTGGGGAAGTAATGCCTGTTCCATCATCGCAGCACCAACATGGAGCTCCCCAGCAGACACAGTTTGACAGCTCAGTGCTGCAGCAGCACCATCGGACAAGTTCATCCTGGGGAGATATTCCACTCATAAGTCAGTCAGGCTCCACGTCCATTCAGAGCTTAGATTTGGCACACACAAAAGATGTCACGTCTTCTGTTGCCGCCTCTCACCTGGCATCCGTGCCAAAAAAATCCAGCCCGTCAGCAGTGAACGACATGATGCAGCACAGGCAGCACAAGCCTGTTTCCTGGAGCAGCACCCCCACATGTACAGTGGTAGCTTCCACAAGTTCTGTGCAACAAGAATTTTCTGTTCCCTCCTCCTACATAGACGGGGCAGCTCTGTGGAGCGTTAGGCCTACTCCGCTAGTAAATTCACAGGGCTCGCCAAATAAGCTCGGGCAAGAGCTTCAGCTGCCAAGATGGTCAGTTACCCCAGTGTCCTCACAAAAGGAGCCGTCAACACCACCTAAGAAGGAGGACAGAGTGTGGGACTTGAGTAATACTCAAGTAATACCTTCGACTGTTAGCCAGCCAGAGAAGCCATGGAACGGCTGTGAGCCACAAAAGCCATGGGCTTCTGGCTTAGCAGGTGCATCCACCTCAGCTCAAATAGACCAAAGCAGTGCTATGCCAATTTCCAGTCCTGCCTCTCATGGGGCCAGCAGCACCTTATGGGACATACAAACGCCACCAGGAATTCCAAAGACTATAAACTCCACTGAGAAGTTAGTAAATAATCAAGATTTTCAGCTGCAGCAAAAGCAGGTGTCATCTGGCTGGGCCAATGTACAGACATCAGCACAGAAGGTTCCCATCTCCATTCAGTACGAGTCTCATCGTTTTGGACAGGGCATGGGAACACCAGTATGGGGCTTCCAAAACAACCCAGTGGGTCCTCAGACCCTGCTTTCTGGGCAACTCAAACCAGGGAATGGACAGGAGCTGCAGCAACAACCAATGGTAACAGGCACTCAAATAATCATAAATCAGCCTTCTCCTTTTTTCTCACCTCCACTTGCTCCGCTCCCTCCTCTTGCTTTGCCTGGCCCTCACCCTCTTCACTCTGTCGCAGTTGGTGCACTTCCAAGACCTCCACACCCAAATATTTTTTTCACACCACAGGCGGTCATGAGCGAGAGGCCACACATCCCACAGACCCTGTCCCTACCTCAACTTGCCCCGCGGACAGAACCTCACAAACTTGGATCTCGTTTGCCTTTTACCCCTGAACGGCTTCTCCAGTGCATGATATGCGGGTGCTCTCTTCCTCGGGAGCTGGATCTACAAATGCATTACTTGCAACATGCACAAGGAGAGATTTGACATTTCTACTCTAGCAACCAGACTTAGGTTTTTTTTTCTTTCTTTTTTAAAAAATTTTATTATTTGGTGGAACCTCAGTTATCACACATGGATAAGCGTTAGACAAAAAGATGGGAAAAGTGAAAAATGGTTTAGTCTGTACACTTGTTGCACATTTGGCTCCAGATTAGATTGCACAGTCTGGGTGTGTTTTGACATGAAGGGTGTGTACACGTGCCATTCTGAGTGTTTTGCTATCTTTTTAAATGCATATCCAAATACTTCTAGATTAATGAGGTTCCACTGTAAGGTCTACATTTCATTTATTGCCAGTGACCTTTAGATTTAGATAATATTAGTACTTTTCTAGTTCTGCTCATATGTCCTGAATCATTTGTACTGTGTTTCTTCATGTACAGTATACTGTGTGCCTTTTTATGAGTACAGTCTGCATGTCTGCTGTCTTTGGTATCCTAGGCCTAGTTTGTGCTTATTAAGGTAGACTCAACAATGTGACCTCACTCCCAAAATGCAAAACAACTTTTTCAAAGATATTGTAAAGAAAGTGTGTTTTTGCTTTTGGAGAAGTGAGGGGGATTGTTGCGCTCACAGATTAGATTTGTCAGAACTTAACAAGGAAAAAACTGTACACATACAGTATAATCTTCTTAGGGAGCACTTGTGATCACAGGGCCACTGGCCCGGTCCAAATACCCGTCGACTGAAAAGCTAAAGTATTTCTAATATGTAATTGTGATTTCACACTAAGAGTTTTCTGTAACTGCAACACTTGGGGTGGCCAATGGGGATGGGGCAATTTGGCACCTTTACACAATTAATGACTGTTGACCAATAGTTCATTTTGTAAGAAATGTTAGCTTTGATGTTTTGTCATTAACATTTTTTAGAGTGGCAAGAAAGGAAAATAATTGGTTACTTAAACTTTTTGCTTTAATTGGTCCAGTGTGCATCTCTTACCAAAATAACTATTTCAGATTGGAATGTACCCATGTTTGTAAAAATGGATCCCACTTTTTAGTGCGTAAATGTATTTTTTTTGTGAATAATGAATGATCTCATTCCGTAACAGTAGATCTAGGTGAATACATCATCGCATCTCTTTCCGTTATGAAAATGGGCATT
Organism: Hemichromis elongatus; assembly: GCA_015108515.1. NCBI lineage: Eukaryota > Metazoa > Chordata > Actinopteri > Cichliformes > Cichlidae > Hemichromis > Hemichromis elongatus. Next base: position 28,236 of record VUQR01005353.1, read on the forward strand.
AGATTAGCTCTGGTGGCCCGCCAAGTGACTGACAATATTCATTACTGCTATCTGCTGTAGAAATAAACCAATGGTTCATATGTAAAAAAATATATTTAAAAAAAGCCACAAAAAGAAGGAAAAGCAAAACAACTTCCTGTGCATTTCAACATTCATCGATTCAAAAACGTGCCCTTCTACCTCTATCCGCTGTTTTAGCATGGAAGATTTTTCCCATGATGTCTACATATTGGATTAAAATAAAAACCTGCCTTTGATTATAAACTTGTGTGGTACAATACTTCACAGTTAGCCTAAACCACCATTATATCGCCTATTATAGGGAACTCCTTAACCTTAATGTGACAGTCATTTTTGAACATGTGCTATCAGACTTTTTGTTCTTCTCAGGACTTCTGTCATTGGGTAATGAAATGTTGCATGAGTTCATGTATAACCCATGAAAATATGTTTTGCATCATAGGCTTTATTTATTGCAATTTTCTACATTTAATCATTACATTTCACAGCTTAGAGACCCAGAGTAGCAAGATTTACTACTTGCAGAAGCCTTTAAATGGATGTTTAATCCCAAAGGAGATGATGAAAATGGCTCAGTTAATGATGGGTTGAGTTAACTCCTTTTTCAATAAATATGATTGAAAATCATAATTTAGTAAATCGGCTTATTTGAGAAAAACAGAAAACATATGTATGGGTACCACAAAGCCATGAAACATTTTCCTGTATGAATTATTTAAAAAGGTGTGCTAATCCCCTGAGGACTAATGCAGTGAGAAAAAAGTTACAATGTTCTATTGCAAAAACTGATAAAATTCTGAATTGCATGTTTTTCTCCCCATAAGCTTCATATCCACCAGTCAGTAGGGAAGTTCCATATTAAATGCTGTAAATAAACTAGCACTGAATTAATAAATTAAAAAAACACACTGAGATTAAATAAGCAGTATTATAAGAATTAAATAGATACTTTCAGTTTCATAGCAGCCACTCACATACTCTGGTTTAGTCATTTGATTTTCTCTTTTTTTGGTGGGGGGGGGGGTAGTGTCCAAGTTTGAATTTTGATAATGTAATGATTGCTGTAAAATCTTAGCTTCATGTATCAAATACTTTTGTAGATGTTTTTTCCAGATGCCCCATTTGCCCACTTTCAAGTATTTTCCTCTTTTTAGTGACATAGGAATTTAGTGTTAAAAAGTTTTATAGATGATTTATTTTGAAATGCAATAAGAAAACTTCACAAATTGTCACTAGTCTTTTACAATGCGACGGGGGGCGGTTTTTTGTGTCAGTGTATACTCAAATATGGGACTTTACAGGACTGCTTCGTTTTTCACATTTTTAACTACCCAGTTTTCAGACATGAATATTATCTGTCCTGAATTACAGATGCTGATTCAGTTGTATGGTACAAACACTTAGGCCACTTTAGCTTACCTGTTTCTACAGACAACCATATTACCAAATCACCCCAAAAAATAATGTCGAAGAGGATAACCACTTGTGATATCTATTTACTCTGACTAAGAATAAAGGAAGAAATGAATAGAAAGAATTTTGGGCTTTTATCCATAATAGTCTGAGATATTCATGTTCAAACATTTCGTCAGATTTTTATGTGTGCAAAAAAGAGCTGAAAGTAAATAGACTGTTTTTTAAAAAAAAAAATCAATATATAAAAAGCTCGTCTGCTGCTGTTGATAGTTTGGTATAAATATATGCATTTTATTCTTTAAGCTTTTAAAAAAATCTTTTAAAATAGGTAACTAGTTCCAATGAACTGCAGTATATGTAGAGAACAGCTCCTCCTGTTCTGCAACAAGTGGAACAGTTAGAGGGCGTTTGTTTTTCAGGAGTAATGCACCACTAGTACCATTGGCGTCGCTGGAGGCTGACAACTCCGTGTTGAAGGGAAAAAAGAGAAGAAGAAGAAGAAGAAGAGACTTCCGCTGAGGAAAGGATAGGCGCACTGCGCAGGTGTTCTGACTACAGCTCGCATTTATATGTACACCAACCGCATTAGCGAAACGGTTAATGATACTTCTCTGTTATATGTTAGTGAAATAGACTTATATCACACATTGTTTTCACTCCCGTGGAGCTGACTATGTGGTAAAAAATATTTTTTATTAAAAACAAAACAACGGTGGCGCTGTTAAGCTAACAAGCACTAGCGCCACCAAGCAGCCACGCCAAGATGGAGGGATCTGCTTTCTCGGCCAGCGTAGAGGACGGAGCTGAAAACAAACGCCACGCTGATGACGGGACACCTGAAAACAACGCAGGTCCATCGACTGGAGAAACCGCTGACAGTAAGCACCCATCAGCAGGCTGTGGCTTAAACATTTTCGCACTAACGTTAACATAGCATCGGTGCGTTCCTGTGCATGGTCTTCTTGCACTCCATGAATGAGAAAATATAAATATCCGACTTGCAGGCAGATTTTTAAAAAATGCTGTTTTAACACCAATAACAAATGTAAAGTTACCAGTTCGAGCTAAAGGGTACCCTGCATTTTCAATGAGAGTGTCGAATAAACAGCGCCAGCTGTGGTCAAAGTTAATACTCAGCCATATCGATCGAAAATTATGTGACTGTTTTAATTATCTAGTCTTATGAAATTGAATCAACGCAAGTGCATTAGCAGAAGCAAATCTGTGTATTGCTGGAAACCTGCTTTTTGTGTAATCCTACTGAATAATGTTAATGTTTGGCTAGGCCATAATAAGAGAAGTGCTCAATCTGCGGTATCTCCAGAGTTGTTTTCCCCCCCATAATAATCGTTCCCTTGGTATTTATTTCATTTGCATTAACAATCTGGCAACAGCTATACAAGCTTTATCCTTAATATCAGATTTGTGTGATTGACAAAAACAACCAGAATGTCTTGATAATATAGAACAAACCTCTACAGCCACTACAAAATTAATATTCCCCTCTAACACCTTATTTTAAATGGGAACGGGTGGTAGATGGATTCAAATAAACACTAAAGCTACTAATGGTCCTTTACTATTATGATAACCAAGGTCAGTTAAAATGAAAATAAAATAGTGACTAAAACAAAATTGTGTACAGTGTTTTTAAAGTGTTGTTTATATTTAATACCCATTCAGAACTTAAGTCTTGCCCCATATAATAGATTTACTGTTTTTACAGTAACTGTAAAATAAATAAATAAATAAGAAAAGAAAGAAAAAGTCATAAAAATTATGACTTTTTAACTGTAAAACGGAAACTTCGTGTCACCAAAAACAATTTGTGATTGGTAGCCGTATGTCAATCTTCATAGAGGATTGAAGTAAAAAGAATTTAGATTTAGAACAAGTTTTGAATTAGAAGTTTCTGATTATTGTTTTATCAGTACACAGAAACTTTAGCAATCAACGGAAGGAAGTTTTGTTTTCCTGAGCGTGGTTGTGTAACAACTAAAGCATTGCTTGTTTTTTGAGTACAATAGGTAATAATTATTTAGAGAGCAAACAATACGACTCATACTGTCTCTCTTGGCTGTTTCCATCCAAAGCATTTAGTATGCTTTTACGTGTATATGTAGGTGGAAGCGGAATATCTTCGCTGCTTTTGCCTCTCAAATTCTTGCTGTTGGAACATCAGACTGAAGTTTTAGAAGGCATATCATTCCTCTAACTTTGTATTGATAAGAAAAGCTTCGATAGGGGCATGTCTTTAACACATAAAAGCACTGCACTTTACAGAGTAACAGTTGTGGTTCACTGATCTAAATGTCAGGATTATGGGTTAAAAATAATCTTATCGGATTGAGTTTTGTTAAAAACACAGTCTTTAACTATTAGTTATCTAAAGGTTTAAATCGGAGTTGTTGTATGCAATTAAATGAGATTTTATCTGAACATTGTTGTCCACAGTGTACAGGTGCTTTGTGGACCTTCGGTAACATTTGCCTAAAAATGCAACTACAGCAGCTGTTTCAAATAACAAAATAATTCATCTTCAAGGTATTTTAGCCTGAGCAGTGTATTTGCACCTCAGTAATGACATGGTTTTTAATTTGTTTTTAATGATAAGTGTTATTTTTCTCCTATCATTTCTTTGTTTTATATGGAAATTCTGCTTTTGTGTGGTTATACTGTAAGCACAAGTTATATTTAAAATAAAGACATGTTTGCACCTCTGTTTTTTGTTTTGTTTTTGTTTTTTTCAATTTTCCTTTCTTTTTTTTTTCTTCTCTGAAAACAGGAGTGGCTTTGACCTCCTCTTTTCCCCTTTTCTATTTCTAGGGATTGGGGTTTTCTGCTGTCAGCTTTGTGGAGAAGGCTTCAGAGAGGAGGCAGCCTTCTTGAAGCATCAGCGTCAGCACCCACAAGAAAGCTTGTATTTAGACAAGCACATGGATGAGTTACATGATGCAGAAAAGGACAATGAAGCGCTTCATGTTTGTTCTTTATGTTCAGCCTCATTTATTGACCTGAGTGAATACCACTTGCATATGGAGAAGAACCACGATCAGATCTTGCAAAAGGAGACTGGTATTGTGACTAATGCTGGCATAGCAAAGCAACACACTTACGAATGTCAGGACTGCGGGAAATCTTATGGTGTGATTGGACACTTTCTCAACCATCAGCGCTCACACAGACAACCCTCCAAATCAGTTTTTCATGACCTTCAGCATTTGAAAAAGAAGTCGTTTCAGTGCGAGTCTTGTGGGAGAAATTATTCTCGTGCTTCAGCTCTTGATGCCCATCGTCGTTGTCATGAGGAAAAGTTGATTAAGCCCAGAAACAGGAATTCAGGAGATGCCATTCCAGCTGGGGAGTCATTAGCAGAAACAAAGGCGGGTGAAAGTCAAACAGAGGATTATTCTGAAAAGGTTTTTACGTGCTTGTGTGGGAAAGCTTTTTCCGCCATGATGCGCCTTAAGACGCATCAGAGGTTTAGCCGCAACAGCCAGTGCTCTCCCGAAGAAATGAAACAAAAACCAAAGAAGAACTGCAACGAGTTTTACTGCAGCGAGTGTAAAAAGGGTTTCAGTGGCCATATTGCTCTCTTTAACCATCAGCGATGGCATGCCAATCATGCTGATAATTCTGCGAAAAGGTTCCCATGTGAGGAATGTGGAAAAGTGTTTATGACTCTCACGTTCTACTACAGGCATCAGCGCACTGCACACAGTGACGAGACCCCAGCAAAGTCATTTCACCATCAGCTGTGCCAGCTACAGAAAAAGGCATTTGAATGTAAAGATTGCGGGCTAAAGTTTTCCAGGTCTTCAGCACTTCATTCTCATCAGCTACATCACACAGATGTTTTTGGAGAAACTGAGAAGGAGGCCCAGATGTGTTCCTCTCTACCTCAAGGCCAAATGGCAGAAAGCGGAAGAGCAGAGATCAACATGGAAACGTCTACAGAAGGGAAAGTGCAGCTGGACAGTTTGCCTCCGACCAACGTGACTGAAGAGTTGTACATAGTTGATACTGATGAAGATGTGGAGAGTTATGAACCCGGTGACTTTAATGTACAGGTGATCAGTGCAAGTGAGTCTGAGGATGAACCACCCCAGGATCTGAATCCTGACCTGGAGCTGGTGTGTGAATCCGACCAGGAGGGAAGGGATGATTGTGATATTGTTTCCAAACCAGAAATGGACCTGAAAATTGTACAAATTGACTTTGAGCAGGCTGATGAGCCGATTGCACTGATAGCGAGGGAAGCCGAGAACAAATCAGCAGAAGACAGATTTGATTGTCCAGAGTGTTATCGCTGGTTTTCTAGTTCTTCATCGCTGCGTGTTCACAGAATGTGGCATGGCGTTCATAAGAGAAGACAACAGACACAAGGTCAGTCAGCTCCACTTTACACGTGTGACACTTGTGGCCATGAAGCAAGTAGCTTTGAGGAACACTGCCATCACATACAGACCCATGGGGGTCAAAAGCCAAGCAGCGATGCATTTCACCAGGCGGAGGGATTAGAGATGAAAAATCTGACGTGCAGTGAATGTGGCAAAGTTTTCTCTCGTTTGTCTGCCTTGGTCTCTCATCAGTTGCATCATCCCAAAAGAAAACAGTTCCAGTGCCCAGATTGCACAATGTCTTATTTGCATGCAGCTAGCTTGTTTAACCATATGAAAACCTGCTCGGCACAAAAAAAGGAAAATATTTCAGCAAGTAAAGAATACAATCCAAAGAAAACCCTATTGGGCCCAAAGATCTATCATTGTGAGCAGTGTGGAAAGGGTTTTTGGTCTTTAGGGGCTTTCTCACACCACAAGCAAAATCCAACAGAGTGTGCAGATTTGAGGCTGAGAAAAGGTGTCCCGGGATCCTCCGTTAACGGACACCAGCGCTCCAGCATGAAGGTTGCATGTCCGGTGTGTGGCAGAAAATTTCGACACAGAGGCATCATGACATTGCACATGCGAAAGCACGAAAATGGAAATCACAAATGCGAACTCTGCAACAGGTCATTCCGCCTTTTTTCCAGCCTCCTTAGACACCAGGTGGTGCATAATGACCAGTTACTTCCACCACCCATCAAGTCTTTTCAACATCAAGTTGAACAGCTGAAAAAGAACACCTACAGCTGTCCTGACTGCGGGAAGTTGTTTTCACGGGCCAAAGCACTGCAGTTTCATATGAAAAGCCATGGTTACGAGAGTAGGCATTCTCCGACATCATCGTGGTCCAGAGTCACGCTGGAGGATCTACAGTGCGCTACATGCCTTGCACATTTCAACAGCAAGGTTTCTTTAAGGGCTCATCAGAAACTGTGCATTAAAAGAGACAATCAAGTCAATGCAAATGCAGAAAACGATGATGCTCTAAGATTGTGCGGCAGCAGCACGGATGCTAGCACACGGGAAAGCTCTGACCAGTCAAAGGTACATACACCGGTAAAGAGGGAAATGGATGGCATGGAACCAGAGATGGAAAATGAAACAAATGAAGGAGAACTGGAAAACCCAACTGCATCCAATATGAAGTACAAATGCAAAAAATGTGACAGAAGCTTTTCAGTGGTTGGCGCTTTAAACTTTCACAAAAGAATTCATGCTGAGGGCTACAGGTCTTTACCAAAATCCAAATTGGCCATTTCTGCAATGTTAAAAAAACCTAAACAAGAAGAGCAGGGTAAAGGGCTGTTTCACTGCTCTGAATGTGGGAGGCGGTTCATGTCTAACTCGGCCCTGGGCTCCCACAAACGATGGCACAAAGAAAAGAAGTCTTCGCGGTCCCTGCTAGATGATGATTTGAAATCTCTTAACCACAAAACTGTAGATGGAACTTTTCAGTGCAAAAACTGTGGCAAACAGTTTTTTAACCACCGTGTTCTCCAGCGCCACCAGATGTTTAATCCACCGTGTCAAAGCAAAGCTGTACCAGAGCCAGATTTGAGCAGCAGCGAACCAGGCAAGACATTTGTGCAAGATTCACTTCTAGCCAAGAACAGTAAAACTTTAGAGGCCGTAGCTCATCAGGGAAACGAGGCGTTTGACCAGGCTCCAGAACAAGTCAAAATAAATTGCGGTGAGAGTGAGGCCGTATTACTGGCAGAAAAGCCAAAACCTCACCAGTGTCCCCTCTGCTCAATGACCTTTACTAAAGCAAGAGGACTGCGTGCTCACAAATGGCAAGCCCACGCAAAGAGCACAAAAGGCAAGAGCAAAGCTGCTTTGAGCATAAAAAAAGAGCCTGTTGCCTCAAGTAGTGGGATGAGGAAACCGGAAGCTTCATCAGCAGTAGAAAACACCACAGTGATGATACAAAATAGTCCCATTGACAGAGAGGAGATGAAAATCTTATTGGATTCTCCTGTGAAATTGTGTCAGGACTCCAGAGAATGGGGCATTTCTGAAGGTGCCCCCAACTTTAAGAAAGTTTACCTGGATGTGAAGCAGGAGTCGAAACTGGATAGTCAAACTCTTAAAGCTGCAGCTGAGGGTCCTCTACAAGTCAGCTGTGTATCGGAGAACACGGTCAAATGCTTCTTCAAGTGTGATAAGTGTGGGAAAGCTTTCCAAACGGAGGAACAGCTAGGGTCCCATAAGGCAAAGGCACAGAGTCGGCCTTACTCCTGCGCTCTGTGCTGCCAAGGCTTTTGGACTGAGAATCAGCTACATCAGCACCTTGCTTGGCACGACGAAGTCCGTTGCCGTCTGCCGAATGAGGTACGCTATAGACTCAGTGCTGCAATGACCTCAAAGCCTCTAAACTCCAACCCCCCCACTGCTGAAAACAGAGGAAAGTTTTTCCCATCTTCTAAAGTGATTCGACCTACGCTCAACTCAGCCAGCCAGTCACAAAGTAGCCATAAGTGCCAACACTGTGGCAAAGCCTTCCTTTCACCGACTGCATTACAGAAACACAAAACGGAGCAGTGCAGCAGCAGTGACTCATACCATTGCTCCGTTTGCCCCAGGACCTTCCGTGAAATCCAAGACCTCATCGAGCATCACCAGGAATGTATCAGCGATTACAAAAGACAAAGTGACGCTCCTGCTGCTGTCTCTGCAGGAGATGCCAATGGCCTTACCTGCCTTGAATGTGGAACTACTTTTTGTCAAGAAACAGATTTGCACCAGCATTATATTGAATACACCCACAGAGTGAATTAAAGCAAAGAAACTTAAGAACTGGAACAGTGACTCTGTACATAGATGTTGGATTTTGTTAGAAAATTTCTTTGTTGCACCTTTTACTTTGGCTAAATAGTTCTTGTTGTTTGTATAGTATTTGAAATTTGTTGTACTTTAACATGTAACACTGGACTAGTATATGCTGAGCAGCCATAGCATTAAAACCACTGGCAGGTAAAACAACAAAGGTCATTCTGTTATGTTATTAAGTTGATGTTGGTCCTGCTTTGACCTGCACCACAAATCAAAACGTTGTTGAAGACCAAGCAACCAGACAGCAGCAGCAGGAGCTGCACCGTGCAAGAGGGTTTAAGGTGGCTTTAGTGATCTGGCTGGTGTAGGCACAAATGTGAAAATATACAGGTTTTTGGTTTGCTTTGCTTTGTTATGGGGGTGTGGGGGCACTGATGTCATAGATCTTTTTTTTTTTTTTTGGGCTATTTTTCTTTTGCTGTTTTAAATTGATCTATCGTGAATGTAAATTGAACTTGATTATTTCTTTGGGGACCACTGTCTTTCATTTTCGCATGTAAATTGGCCGGAGAAATGAAAAGTGCTGTTGACACACTACTTGCAAAGTGTAGAAAGACACGCGAAGCAACGCTGCACCACGCGTATGTGCTAATTTTGCTGCTGTTATCATTAACAACTGATGTTTTGTTGAAGGATGAATGATGTTTTGCATATTTTACAGAAAGGTATAGACACCTGAAATTCAGCAATGTAACCTGGTAGAAAAACAAAGTTCCTGTCTAACATCACTTGGTCACTTCCATTATTATAAACTATACTACATTCAAGCCATTGTAGGCTTTGTACAATGCATTAGACACGAACTGATTTATAAGCTCCTCTGTTGATTCTTTATAGTGTTATTTCTATGGTGTGAAAAAATATTCATTACTTAAAGTAGCATTTATGTTCTTGTAGTATAGTTCTAAGTAGGCAAAAGTTACTTTGCTATATTTATTTAGTTTTTTTCCTAGAAGAAATGAAGTTGAAAATAAACAGACTTGTTTTTGCCATGATTAATGGTTGTGTGATGAATTCAGCGTCTAGTCCGTCTGTATGTTGGAGTCACGTCTGGGTTGTTAATATTGCTGTTTCCCATTTCCCACCCATTTCCAGATTTCTAAAAAAATAAATTGCTTTTAAATTATTGCATGTCATATCTAGCATGTAATAAATGGAGAACCTTGATATGTCAAAGTAGCACACTAGAAGTTTGCTACTAAAACAATGGTAAATTTTTTCTTTTGGGTTGGATAATGAGAGATGTCCAATAATTGGATGTATTGCTGAATATAGGTCTGTTTGACTGCACCCAATTTGTTGTGCATAAATAAGGAAAAGCGTGTGTTACTTATCGTATTAGTTAAGTCTCTGCAGTGATACAAGTCTAGCTGCAGTGTGTGCTGGATGGGTCACATTGCCCGCTGTAGCACTGATCAGCAAACATGTTGTTACTGGGGTTCTTTCACGTGTACTTCCACAAATTTCACTTACTGACTCCAAATCTCAGAGCTTCTTCTAGCGCTTCACATTTTTTCTGTAGATACGGTGTTTCAATCACTAGACAACTAGATTGAACAGAAGTGGAGATGCATTTCAGTATTTGAGACATCACTGCACTCTCCAAAAAAGTGAAGTGAAAATTAAAGGTGCTTTTGTTGGTCCTGATCTACGTGAACTGATGCTTGACGACGAGTTCAAAAGGAAACGGAAACCAGCCGACTCGGCAGCATTTGAGCAGGTTGTTTCTCAGCAATCGCATATCCGTGAATTGTGCTCAGCTTTGTGGATAAACATGCTGAAAGTGTATCAGATGAGCACCAGAATGTCACTGAAGATCCACTTTCTACATTGTCTCTTATTTTGTTTTTTCTCCACCGAAATCTGTGTGATGTCAGCGATAAGTCCCGCTAAAGATTTCATCAACATGTGAAAGTGATGAAAAACTGATATCAGGGAAAATTGAAGCAGAGCATGATGGGTGATCATTGTTGGTTCTTGCAAAGAGAAATGACTGTGCAGTAAAATGCAGTGCCTCAAACATTTCTGAGCATGCTCGTTTTTATTTTTAGATAAATTGATAGAAATATGCTTAAATGGATCTCTGCTATCGTCTTTGTTTTAGAAAAAACACATTAAAACAATTTTAGTGGCTAATAGTTCAAATCCCAAATATTTTGTCAATTTGCTGATAGTCAAACATATTGAAATGTCAACATGACTCTCAGTGCAAGCTTAAATCAGATTTCTTATCTATAATCAGTGTAAAAACAAAAAATATCCCAGTGATAAAGAAAAGTATTTTTATAGGTGAGTGTAATCAGCAGGGGCTAAAAGATGTCTGTACTGTTTAATGCTTTGAAATCAGTATTTTTATCATTATTTTTAGGTATTTTTTTAACCTTTTTTTAAACTTTAAGTTGTTTTTTTTTTGCATGACATGTGGTCACTTTCTAATGTCTGCTGAATCATAATTTAAATTTATTTAAATAACATGTTACTCAGACTTTCCGTGTAATACACAGGCTACCATAATAATCTAAATAGTAATTAAATATTTCTCCTGTTGCTCTTTGCAGATGAAGAGCTCGGTGTTGAATGTAAGGAGTGTGGGCTGAAGTTTGCACAGCAGGAGCTCTACGAGACTCACCTGCACCAGCACGCCGTGGAAGACAAGGAAGCTCCGACGGAAGAGGGCAGGACAGGAGAAACGGTCTCTGAGAGAGCAGACGATGGAGAAAGCAGAGATGAAGACATGAAAAACACACTTAAACGGGATCACACCTGTGTGACCTGTGGAAAGAAATATAAATACCTGGTGTCATTCCAAAAACACCAGCGGCTCCACAGGAAGACACCCTTTAAAGAAGATAAAACGAATGCAAACATGCAAGAGCAGGCGAGAGAGGACGAAAATGTGGAGAAACATGACAGTGAAGGCCCAGCAGAGGATGCAATGACTGCAGAGCATGACAGCGCTGTGGAGGCTGATTGTACAGCGCCTGTGTGTCACTCAAAGGTTTCCAAACTATCTGATGGGTGTGAATCAGAAGATGTACAATCACAAACCAGAGGAGAGGTGGATGAGAGTGAGTCACAGCATGTGAACATGCACACACACAGACAAGTCATGATAAGAGTGCTCATATTGAGATGTTAGGTCATGACATGCCAGTTCTTCACGTATCCATTGCTTTTTGAGTATCCATTGCTTATAAAGCCACCTGAGTTAGGTACTCTAAATCTTTAGGATGAGTGATGGTTGATTTTATGTACAGTTTTTCATACAAAAGGTTCAAAATGTTCTTTAGTCCAAATCAGTTTAAAAACACACATTTCCATCCAGCTATGACACTAGAACCAAATCTAAATGAGCGTATTTGTAAATAACAAGTTCCTTTTATTATATCTAAAGTTTGTTAGGGTGATCTCTCTCATTTTCCTCAATATAAATTATTTTTTTCAAGCTTACATTTGGCAGCCAGAGTCTGTAATACATTCTAATATTTCTAAGATTTGCTAGATTTAAGATTAAGAGTCTAAATTCCACGTAGAGCTTTTTATTTACATGGTGAGATAGGATGACCACCACCCGGTGTGGTTTATGCCACAGCTGCTCTAGATTAACAGTATTGGTTGTTATCAAAATCGCTCTTTATTTTTCTGTAATGTGCAAGCTCTTTAATCGAAATGATATTTTTAATGCCATAATATAATTCTTACTGTAATGCATGTATATTTAAGCTTTACAAGGGAGCTGAGAAAAAAACAAAGATTATTATTGTTACATTAAGATGCCAAATTACAGCCATTTACTTGCATTTGTGAACAGATGAGTTGTTTTTAGTGTTTGAATGATTCATTTCTGAGTTCTTAAAGAAGTGAAATGCCGACCCAGTTTATTTTCCTAATCTCTACATTTTTTGTGTTCTCTTGTTTTTTTATGACAAGTGATGTAATAAGTTTTGTTAAGCACTGTAACTTTTGAGGCACTTTCCCACATCGCATGTTTTCATTTATATTAAATTACTGCTAAGATTAATAAAAAATCATCTCACCAGTGATGCTGAATCATTAACTAAACAGAAACATAACTACTACACCACAGCATTTATTTCTTTTGAAAAAGCATAATTACATAAACTAAGTGAATGCTACATGTTCACTTACCTTAATTGTTTGTCTTCAGTGATAATAAAACAAATGCTACTCAAATGTGTCTCCAGTCACAGAATATCATGTAAGTCTACGGGTTTTAATGTCCTTCTCCTTGACTACATATCTGTGTCCAGAGGTGGAAACACGGACTTGTGTCTGTGCTTGTTTGTGTTGTATCGGCATTCAGCACACATCTGTTGTTTCTGCACAGAAAAGTCTACGTGCTGGATGACTGAGTTTAAACATCTTTTAAAATAATATTTCCAAAATTCTTATAAAATGGGAAAATAATTGAGAACATTATCGTAAATATAACAGGAACTTGATCTCTACAAATAAGTTTATTTGCATTTGGTTCATAGTGTCATACACAGAGGAGCATCACAATGACCCCACACACACACGCACGTTTAACCTTTGATATCTGTGAAATACATTCACCCTGTTCTTGACTGTTTTAAAGAGTATTTAGGATCTTGTGTGTCAGAAGCTGTAAATTACATGTTGGCCTCCTACCTGCCAAAATTTGGTTTCTATACAATTCCAGATCTGCTGTCAGAGGTTGGACATCCATCAATTTAAAGTACTTCAAGAATCTATCACTGAATGTTAATTGGAGCTACACTCATTTCTGAGCATATATATGTATAGAGCTATGCTTCCAGATAGTTAGAAATGTAAGGAACTTAGCTCCGATGACTTTACTAGATAGTGGGATTTTAAAATAGACCTGCAAATCTATTTTCTTCCTCTGAAATACTTAACTGGAGTCCAACCTGTGCTTTTATATTTTGTTTTGTAAAGTTTAGAGATTGTGATTAAACATCATTTGTTTGCTTTACATTAGATGGTAACTTTGTGAGTAATGAGCTGTCCTCCTGAATTTGAGATAAACAATTTAGATAATTGCTGAAATGCACAACAATCATTTGTCTAAAAGAATTTACAAAGTCATCATAACAGGTTTATTCTGCATCTTCACAACATGAACTAAACTTTTAATCCATGTCCATATTTTCTGTACTTATTAAATTTCTCCTGTTGCTCTTTGCAGATGAAGAGCTCGGTGTTGAATGTAAGGAGTGTGGGCTGAAGTTTGCACAGCAGGAGCTCTACGAGACTCACCTGCACCAGCACGCCGTGGAAGACGAGGAAGCTCCGACGGAAGAGGGCAGGACAGGAGAAACGGTCTCTGAGAGAGCAGACGATGGAGATGTGAAAAAAACACTTAAACGGGATCACACCTGTGTGACCTGTGGAAAGAAATATAAATACCTGGTGTCATTCCAAAAACACCAGCGGCTCCACAGGAAGAGGTCCTCTAAAGGAGATACAGCAAATGCAAACATGCAAGAGCAGGCGAGAGAGGAAGAAAATGTGGAGAAACATGACAGTGAAGGCCCAGCAGAGGATGCAATGACTGCAGAGCATGACAGCGCTGTGGAGGCTGATTGTACAGCGCCTGTGTGTCACTCAAAGGTTTCCAAACTATCTGATGGGTGTGAATCAGAAGATGTACAATCACAAACCAGAGGAGAGGTGGATGAGAGTGAGTCACAGCATGTGAACACATTTTATTTTTATTATTAGTGTTAGAGCTGAAACAAGCTGCACCCCTGCTTAACAGCATGTCACAGCTAAAGATACTACATCTTCACAATTTGCACTAAACATTTAATCAATACCAAGATTTAACTTTAACTTTTTCATTTTCCTTTGTAGATGAGGAGCACAAAGTTGAATGTAAGGACTGTGGGCTGAAGTTCACACAGTGGGAAAACTACGAGACTCACCTGCACCAGCACGCTCTGGAAGGGGAGGAAGCGGAGATGGAAGACCACATGGTAGCAGAACAAGTGCCAGAGCAAGAAGATGCTGGAGAAGATGGAGATGAAGGCATGACTGGCAATACAGCTGAGTGTGACGAGAGCGATTCAGCCCAGACCTCAGACTTAATTCAAAGTGTTGGAGTTTCCACAGCCTCGGTGAAGAGTGCACCTAGAAAAGATTACGTTTGCTCGGTCTGTGGAAAGATTTACGCATACCTAGTTTCTTTCCAAAAACACCAACAGCTGCATGAAAACGAGTCCTCTGCATCAGCAAAACAGCAGAGTGCCAACGAGCCAATTTTGCGCCAGTACGAGTGTCCAGATTGTGGGATTATGTTCATCAGACGGACACGGCTAATCGCTCACCTGAGGGTTCACAGGTCAAGCTTTTCGCTAAAATCAGCCCCTCACACATGTGACACTTGTAACAAGGACTTTGCTTCTGTGGGGTCGTGGTTGGCTCACGATGAGTTACATAAACAGAATCCATTTTGGTGTTTAAGCTGCGCGCAGGGCTTCAGGAACGAAGCGTCACTAGATAAACACCTGCAAAGTCACTATCGCAGACACGGGAGCTTCCACGCGTCTGCACGACCCACAAGACACTTCAGCAACCACGGTGGAGCTAAGCAGAGCTTCTCCAATCCCATAAAGATCAATTCGCCTCAAAAACAGCATCACCCCAACGCTGTGAACCTGGGAGGTTTTACTCAAAGGAGTGCTCTTCTCCCTCGTGTTAAAGAACAGTCAGAAATGAATACGGATGTAAAAGACCCACCAGAAAAGGAGGAAAGCAGACAGAAAACAGGACTACAAAGCCCATGTGAGATGTTTGAGGATCATGACAGATCTGACCATTTAGACTGTGGAGAGCCCGTGTTTCACTCGAAGCGTTTGGAACAAGCTAGCTTGGCTGATCTCCCTGACGAGTCCACATCAGGAGACGTACAGTCACAAACAAGAAATGAGCTGGACGAGACCAAGTCACAGGAAATAAACGTGCACAGCAACCATAAGTACTGGGAATGGGAGTGCTTAGACTGTGATATGGGCTTTGATGAGGTGGCAAAGCTGCACTCACATTATATCAAACATGCAACTGGGGAGTTGCCTATACTATGGGATAAAGCAGAGTGATGAAGCATTTGATTTCTCACGCCTGCTTCTTGTTCCAATCTTTTTTTAAGGACACCATAGAGCTGCTACAAATAAACTTTCACCCTTTTAAAAACAATTTTTTTAGACTTATTCCTGATGAATTTTTAAAAAAGAAAATCATGCGTTACAGTACACTAACAACAAATATCTACACCAAGGAGGCCTATTTGAAGTATAGCCTCCATGTGCTATGAGAATAAACATTTTAGGGCATATTTTTGTTACATATAAAGCAAGAAAGAAACTAAGAACCATTCTTCAATTAAGCATGTCAGAAAAAAAGGAAAGCTTGAGTACAGATGTCCACTTTGTGTTCTTCTAATGTTTTCCTTTTGTTGGCGAGTGTTGGAAATGTTTGTTTTTCTGCAGATGCTGACACAGAGAGGATTCTATGAATGTGCAGGTGAGGATGTACAAGGCATCTATCTCTGAAATTAGAAACACTGATCTTTGTGTATTCCTGCTCAGTTGTGCACCGGAGCCTCTCACTTTTTTGTTTGTGTTTGTGAAGGGCCAAGCTGTGAAATGTGGATTACGCACTGTTGCAGGAAAGCTTTGGTTTTCTGTCGGTCTCCCACATATTAAAGACAAAACTCCTGCAGACTGTTTTGCTCACCTCTGGTATATTTATTGAGTTGCAGCGTTTCCGTTCATCCGACCTGTATCAAGTAAAGGGCCAACATACCTTCTCCCTCACTTCAGTTATTCCAGTATCCAGAGGTGTGCAGAGATATGTTGTGTGAGAGGTTTTCCAAATAAAAGGCATATTCTTTTACAGAAGAAGTTTCTGAAGTCTGTTTTAATTGTTGACATTATAAATGTATAATTAAACCCAGACACACAACTAACCAAATCAGCATGTCCCTTTTATAATGTACTAAGTGCAGATGGGTTTTTTTCTTCTAGTGATTAATTAGCTTAAACTTCCAAAACCTGAATTTTTTTGCTACTAGTTACTTTGCTACTTGCCTCTCTGAGTGCGCCTGGGGCAGCTGTGGCTACAATGTAGCTTGCCATCACCAGTGTGTGAATGGATGGATGACTGTATGTAGTGTAAAGTGCTTTGAGGTCCATAGGGACTAAGTAAAGTGCTATAAAAATACAGGCCGTGGGCATCCGGGTGCCTATTTAGAAATTCCATCCAGATATTGTCATATTAAAGCGTTTCTGACCAATTCAATGGCATAAAAGAAGAAAGAAAAATGATGAATGAGTGTGCTTATACTATTGTTATCTAAGACTGATAGCAGCAGACATTGTGCTGGACTTCCATTGATTTTAGAGTAAGCGTATTAATGAGCACTAAGATAGATAACTGGCCAGTCTGCAACAGTTACCAGTTTAAAAACTGTGAAAACAGTTCATAATATTCAGAGGTTCGTTTATTAATACAATGAGAACTAATTACACTCAAGAGACTTTGATGAGATTTAATGAATTATAAAGAAGTACACAACTTCATCAGCTTGCTGTACTTGTCTAGTAGTTTGTGCTACATTATAATCAAGGGCTGCACATAAATACAATAGACGTCTGTAACAGTTAATACAAAGGCCATTCTAAAAAAAAATTGCAATGATGCGTAAATGTAAAATAAACTTTAAAAAGACAAAATGCAAAGAACTGGAAAGCACACAAACCTGTTTTTTGTTCAGATAACACATACAATGTTTAAACGGAAAAAATGTAAGGTTATAAAAAAAAATATTTGATCGCACGTCTCAGAAAAGTTTAGATGGTGACAATAAAGGCTTCATGCCCGAAGAGCCTTGCACTTTTGGCTGTCGGGCAAAGGTCGGACTGCGGAAGGATTGAAGTGGGAGGTCGTGCCACAATGCGGGATACGCGGGGCCAAACTAGGCACTCAGGTGACGAGTGACCTTCCCCCTGTACGTACCGCGCCAGCAACCCCTTTCGAGTACACCACCGCGGACCCGTACCTTGTCAGAGACACCGTGAGACGAGGAACAAAGAAGAAAGTCTGGGTAGCGGGTCAAAACGCTCTCAGGGGCCGTTTCAAGTTAGGCCGCGTGGAGGAGGTCGCCCCGGGATGTCAAAGTAAAGATTTGCCATAGTCGTCCCACCAACTGGTCCCTAGCTAGTAAGGACAGGGAACCTTGTCACGCCACCATCGTGCACAGGGGACGTAGGGAGACTGGTGGTGTTACTGCCAGTGGAGGAGCAAGGTGGACTTTGTACGTCTCCCTGAGCACCTGAGTGCCTGGAGAATACGGACTGTGATGTGGGGACCATGTTATGTTCAACCTGTATATATTCTTTTCTTTATCTTATTGTTCATCGCTATTGGTTGTTGTGGCCTACTTAGTCTGGCACGTAGCCCAAGTGGGAG
>VUQR01005355.1:2860-13319 GCA_015108515.1 Hemichromis elongatus
GACCTTTTTTTTTCCACCCCCCCCCCCCCCCCCCCCCCCTTTGTGTCCCTTCTTTGTGTGTGCAATCACTGGGCTTTTATTAATACCGTCACAGTAAACCTCACAGCCAGGATGATGAGGTTACTACCTCGGGTTTAGCTGTGACCCCACAGACGCAGATCAAATGCCAAGGGGCGAGATTTATGTGTCACTTTTACTGTGTGAGGCAGAGAAACTCAGACATAAATGGATTATAAAAAGCGTCGGACGCAATCCAGCTGTGCCTGGAGCAGCATCTGTCCGTAAGAAGAGTGAGTGGAGGGAGAGATCCTTCATCTCAACAACCTCTGAACGCATCAGACAAATGGGGCATGACTAGTGTCTCATTCACCTTTATGAAAATGTGCACACAACTCGAGCTGAAGCGTGGAGACAGACGACAGAGGAAATTTGGAGAAACAGAATTTTTTTTTTGTGCCACATTCATGCAATCCGTGCTGCTGACTTTTTAATGCATGGCAAATTCTTGCTGAGGACGTGCATTTGGAGACCGGCTTGTTATTCGTGAGTGCACAAGCCCTCGAGGTTTTTTATTGAACATTTTAATGTGAAAGGACGCAGTAACTTTTCTGTCCTCACATTAAACGGTTTTGCTTCTATTTCTCGGTTCTCAGTCCCTTGAATGAAATGTGACGATTTAGGGGGTCACGTGCGTGAATCTGACACACTGAAAAAGCTTTCATCTCATTTTTTTAAGTTATAATCAAGAAAAAATATGTCACGTTACCTCCTTCATTTCCTGATGGACATCCCTCAGGGCTTTGAGAACCTGCTCCAGGTTGACCACCACCCGTTTAATTTGGTTTCGAACCACCTTCCTTCTGCAGCTGGCTTCCTTCCTCTGTGACTCCCCTTCGCTCTTTGGTCTGTGCTGGGCCCACGTCTGGTTCTGACCCAGGAAAGCGGTGCGCTCTGAGCTCGGTCTGGGTTTCTTGGGGCCTTGTAGAGTTGTCGTACAGCTCAGCCCTCTGTGGGGAACCTCGGTGGAGAAGAGAACTCCGTTTAGGGGCCTGCTCAGATCCTCCACAGGTGGCTCCCGCAGCGCTGTCAGGTCTCTTTGGCTCTGGGAGCTCCTGCTGTGTTTATTGATGTAGCTGAAGTTGGAGCTGAATCCATGCTGCCTCTCTATTAGTCCCTGAGTGTCGTAGTTCAGCCAGCTGGATGAACGAAGGTCTCTCTGACGGTAGGTGGTGTGGCTGGCGTAGTCCCACACCTTCCCCTCTTTGCCCTCCATACACATAACAACAGGCACATTAAAGTGTGGCTCCTCGGAGAGCAGCGCAGCAACAGGAGCAGCAGGAGGTCCACGCAGTGGCCCGTATTTCTTGACTGAGTTGCTACTGCTGTCACTCTGCGACTGATGTGGGCTCAGGTGGCTGCTGTGGTTCCTAACAAAGGTGTGGTTGTCCTGAGCAGCGGAGCCGCTGTTGGCTGGTCCCTGCGGCCCCTCCCCTGGGCTGATCTGTGCGTTGGGGTCTGTGCCAAGCTCTTTAGTCCGGTTCCACCTGGCAGGACTGCCCTCCCTCTGCTTCCCCAGACTCCCTGGCAGGATGTGGTGCCCCCTCAGCACAACTGGCAGCATCCTCGTCTTCCCCACCCCATTGCACCGAAGTTCAGCCTTTTTTCCGCGGTCCTTCCCCTGGATGGAGAAAAAGCCAATCCCTTTGGCCCTCTCCAGCGGGGTCAGGTTGTTTCGGGTCTCTGAGTTGGATTTGTACGGTCCGTTGAGCCCCAGGTCACTGCTGTGGTGAGGCTTCAAGCTATTGCGCAGCCACGGGATGAAGTGAGGGGTGTGGGACTTGAAGCCTTTCTGCTCCCCAGGCGCCGGAGCCCCGCTGTCAGAGAACATGGTGATGGATGATGTCCAGCAGCCTCACAGAATGAAGACGAAGTAAAAGGGGAACGGGAGGACTCCTGAGACACCGAGAGCTTCCTCCTCTTCTTCCACGAATCTCCTCCTACCTTTGCCATTAACAGGCTTTATCCGCTCTGATGTTCAGTCTCTATCCCCCCCTTCCCTCTCCCCTCTCTTACTCTGTCTCCAAAACTTTTATCTGCTTTTCCCCTCCTCAGCTCCAGTCCCAGTCACCCCACTCCCCTTTTTCCTGCCGAAGCGTGCTTCTGATTGTATCGCCCTTCTTCTTTTCCCTCAGTTTCAGCTTCCCCTCCCACTATTCTCTCCGCTGTAGTGCTCTTGAGCCCCTCGCCCCCTCGCTGGGCCAGCCGTGGAGATGCCGAGGGCCTCTCTCTCCCTCTGTCGTCTCTCTCTGCCTGCCTGCATCTCACTGGCTCAGTGGCAGTGGAGGCTTCCTGTCTCTACATCTCTCTCTTGCGCGCTCTCTCTCTCTCTCTCTCCCTTCCTGTCTCTCTCCCCCCCGCACTGCGCTGCACTGCCTCCTCTCCTCGCTCTTTCTTCCTCCCACTCCCTCTCACTGCTCTAACTCCCTTTCTCTGTTTCCCTCTTCTCTCCTCATCTGTGTCTCCTCTCCCTGCTACTCTCATCTGAGAACCTCCGATCGTCCTCGGTCTTTACAGCACTCCTCTCTTTCCCTCCTCTCTCCGTGTCACTATTTTTCTCCCCTTGCCCCACCTCCAATTTACCAGGGAGAGCAGCCGAAGTTCAATCAAGACGCCGGTATTATTAATCCCCCTTTAGTGAATGTATGCCCACGTGATTCCCCCTGCCTCCGTTCTCATCTGATTACTCCTTCCTCGGCTCAGCCCTTCACAATTAAATGCTGCTTAGGACACCAGAGGGGGTTTAAAGGAAAAGAGGAGGATAGCAGCAGAAAAGGATGAAGCAGGAATAGTAGGAGGCGGGGGGTGGGTGGGGGCACATAATTGCGACCTTCAAGATCTGAGATCAGCAGCAGTTTGACAGAAACTATAAGCTGCCTAGCTACAAACAACAGCCTGCCTGTGGCTCGGCTCTCCAAGGCTTATTGTAACTGTCAGCAGATAGTGTCACGTTACATCCCAGTTGTTTTCTTGTTTTTATTTTCTGCCACACATCCAACTTCCATTTGTTCCAATTACGCAGAGACAGCTGCTATTTTCGGGTTTCTCATTTACATTCCAATTCTTGGCTGTCTGGATTAGATTTCTTGTGTCTGACAAGCTCAAAAAAACCCCAAAATGCCTCCTAGGTGCCTTTTCACTCAGCTGTGGCTGCATAGATGGGTCCCTCCCTCACTGGCAGCATCCAAAATGAAAAGATGGCAGCAGCGCCACACAAAAGCCCTGACAAGTTTGCTGTCACTCAACAGTGAAACACTCAAAGCATCTGTCATTCTGTTAGTCAGCATTGCAATATACTCCTCTGGTAGTGCCCTGCTGAAACATGACTTCATTCACTGACATATTTTACTACACAGGTACATGATGGGAGTGGAAATAGAGTCACAGGCTCGGCGTAATCTGCAGGCTAAGAAGATTCCTGCCTGCATGTCGACAGACGGCTGTCAGCCTCTAATGGCCATTAGCCAGGATAAAAAATACACACAAAAATCCCCCAAAACAATAAAGAGTGCAAGTGATAGAGACGCTGTTATTGACCCTTTAGAGCTTCTTACTGCTCACGACATCCTGCTGCACGCAACCAAGTCCTGCTCTACTTAACAGCCGGAGATTGCCTTTTTATTGCACTGGATTTCACGGCGACACAAATGGTTAATCAGTCAGCTTTATTTGCAGTGCATCGAACAAAAGGTAATTTAAAGTGCTGTAAAGACTGATTAGAAGCACATGGGACAAACACATACACTCACCAGCCAGTTTATTAGGTACGTCGGACCCTCTTTCTCCTTCGGAGGCGCCTCGATTCTTCAAAGCAAAGGTTGCTGCAGGTTTGTAGGCTCCACGTTCTCCACATCCCACAGGTGCTATATTGCTCTATTGGGTGTCAAACATAAGGCCCGGGGCCCAGAATTGTCCTAGAAACGACTGCAATCTGGCCCAGTGGGTGGCTTTGAAAACTATGAAGGAGAGCATACATTTGTTGGACCTTTAACTGTATTTTTATGCTTTTCCTGCTGCTGCTGATCTTCCCACAGCCATTTATACTACACCAAACCAATTCATTGAAAACTTAATGTTTTATCAATACAGGACAGTCAGGGCAGTGAGCTACCATAACCTTTTTCTGTAATTTTACACATTTATCATGTAGAAAAACTGACATGTGCCGATGAAATTGCACTTCTTTATCTTATATTAAGATATCTCAGTGATTAAATGTGTAGTTAACTGTCTTTACACTGACAGAAAGTGGAATTTCACTCATCCAGCCCACTTAAGATGAGTGAAATGAGTTGGGTTGAGATCTGGTAGCTGTGGAGGACATTTGAATGCCATGAAATTCACTATCACAATCTCCTGCTGGAAGCACCCATCAGAAGATGGGAACACTGTGATGATGAAGGTCATGGACATGGTCAACGATAATACTCTGCTAGTTTTCTACTTGATACCAAGTGGTCCAAAGTGTGCCAAGTAAGTATCCCCAACACCATTACACCACCTGTGACAGCCTGAACCGCAGATACGAGGCCGGATGGATCCATGCTTTCATGCTGTTTACTCCGAATTGTTTCCCTCCCATCCAAGGATTGGATGGTGGAAATTGAGACTCATCAGATGAGCGTATGCTTTTCGTGTTTGTCAAATTTTAGCGAGCATATGCAAACTGTAGTCTCAGTTTCCTGCTGCTGTACGCCATCTGCTTCAAAGTTAGAAGTATTGTGCATTCAAAGCTGCTTCTTTGCATAACTTGGTTGTAACAAGTGTTATTTTTTTTTTAGCCATCCTATCTGCTTGAAGCAGTCTGGCCAATCTCTTTTGACCTTTGACATCAACAAGGAATCTTCACCCAGAGAACTGCCGATCGCTCTCTGTAAACTCTACAGATGGCTGTGTGGGAAAATCCCAGAAGATCAGCAGTTTCTGAAATACTCAGACCAGCCGGTCTGGCACCAACAACCATGCCACGTTCAGTCACTTAAAACACTAAATTCTTGACCATGTCTACATGGCCAAATGCACCATGTTATTAACTGATTAGCGAGCAATTAAAGAGGTGATGTGGCCGGTTGGTAAGTACTGGCAGCTGCTTCACCAAATGAATTCATCGGCAGCGCTCAGATAATATTTCACAGGTTTATTGTGCGATGGTTTAAACCTATGAAAATGGACATGACAGAAAATGATCGCGCTACAAGTTTCATGAAACAGGCTCGAATTCGTTTTTATTAAAAGATATGAACATTTTGTGGGGCTCAACTTTTTTTTTCCCACTCGACAGTGATGAAATGCAGAGCAGTCAGACTAAAAGAGACGTTTACTGTTGCACATTCATTCCAATAAACTCTCTAAGTGGGTTTCTGTGTGTGTTAAAGACCTTGAATTCAGGCCTCTTCAAGGTCTCAGCTTTCCTCCAATCAACCACCCACTTTGTGAGGTCCATAAATAACATGGCAAACACACAATCATCACTCATTTTAAAGTCAATGCAGAATAAGTAGCTGTCTCAGTTGCTGTCACAGTTGCTGTCCATTTAAGGCTCGCTGGACAGCCTCCTGAGTGCGGTTGCCTTTATTCTCTCCATTATATTAATACGCTGAGTATGTGTCTGAGTGATTGAAGGACAAAAACTACAAGGGAGCGTTCTCCTTTTTTAAACAGGAGGCCTTTTTGTCACCATCATACAGAGTCAGAGCATATGGTCTCCTTGTAACCTTGTCTACTGCCTCCTGCAGCGCTCCCTCCCTTGTTTTGAGTCCTGCAGCAGTCCGACTGCCCATCGAGAAGCAGCAGAGCGTGTGCACAGGGATACTTCAGCCTCGTGCATGTGTGTTTGCTAAACTTTACTGCCTCTGCACATACAGCAGTGTCCTGGATGATTTTTTTTTTTTTTTTAAAGCACACACACCACACACACACAGAGGAAAAGAGCTCCAAGAAAACCTTACATAACTTGGTGGAAAAGATGGATGTAAAAGCAGTTCTTTGAAAGTCAAAGGCCCCATGTCTGTCAAAATTTCCTGTGCAAAATGGCTTTTAGTCACAGTGTGAATGCCTCGGGGCACTTGGGAACTTTCTATAGCCACCTGGACAGCGGAAACGTGAAGTCTGGGGAGGATTAAACCTGTTCGCATGACTGTATTTGGCTCTGCATTCACACAAAGTGAAAATGAAAAGTTTCTCGAGAACACAATGTTCTTCTTTTTTTTTTTTTCAGTATTAAATATGGAAGTGAGCAGATGCTGTCTTCCCTGAAGTGTCCAGTGTCGCGCTGGTGATAATCCTAAGGGGTTCCTCACACAGTTCTGTGTGCGCGCATGTTCGTGTGCGCGTGCACGCGTGTGTGTTTAACAGTGTCTTTCCCGTCCTCTCATGTATATTTTTGTGTTGTTTGCTTTTGGATTCCCCTCCACTGTGCTTTTCATCCTTGAACAACACGTCAGTCAGGTGCTCTCTGAGGACCAGAGCGAGAAAGGAAGAGATAGACGTGGGGACACCAAGAGAGGCAGAGAAAAGAGGAGGAAGACACGAGGAGAGAGAGGGAAAAAAGGGGAGTTTTGAAAGACTTCTAACTTCCAAGCTGACTGTCATAGTTGTGCTTGCCAGAGGGGAGAGCACCTTTAAGCATACTGGATGAGTAACGATGTGGAGGGACTACAAAAGCAAAGTAATACATAATAAGCAGCACTCGCTCGGCTCGGCTCTGCCAGCTAACCTACATGAGATTGGTGGCGAGAAAAAAATTGCAAGTGCTCAAAAGGTCAGCAAAGGCCTGGCGTAAAAGGGGCTTCTCTTACGAGCGTGCACACGCTGTAATAAGATTACGAAAGCGTGAAAGCAGTTGTTACAGCGGCACGTTGGCCTTGAGACGAAGAAAAAATACACAGATAATGTAGTGTCCAAATCAAAACACGACAAAATATCTGATCTGCCGTCCGTAACCTCGGTCACATTAACGCAACAAATCACTCGTCTTCAGGCGTCTGCTGCTGGGACTACAAACCTGCAGCAAATACATGTTTCCTCAGCTGGTGTTGTGTAAAATGACACGATAGAGGCTATCATCATAGAAATAGGCCGTTGAGTCATTTTGCAGTTTTTTTCTTCAGTGCCACTAATCCTCTGACTCCAGTCCCAGTCGCTTTCCTCACTCATTAGGCCTGAAAGGCATTTGATCCTGGCATGGATGATAAAAGAAAATCTAAAAATATGCCTGTGTTGTTGTACGAGGGCAGAGCGTTGCCTGTTGTTTGAACACAATGCCCTTTGGTTTGTTTTGTTGCACCACCCACAACTCAAACATTAGGGTGTTTGTGCCCGTATTGACATGCGGCCAGGTTTTCGCAGTCTTGTGCCAAAACTAACTGCCTGTATCCTTGCAGGGATGGACCGTGAAAATGCCGCTCGGTTTGTCCTTCCCCGCGTTTGTACGTGCAGGCATTGGAGCAAGGAAATCATCCCCTTTTTGTCATTTTTGATCCTAGAGAGAAGTGCGATGCCACAGTCTCTCAGCTCAGCTGCGTTTAGTTCGGCTTCGGGAATCTATAGCGCAAATCAGGACTCTAATCTGTGCTCGAACACGAGCGGGAAGAGTAATGTTTCCTCTGTATGCCTCGTCGCTTCAGCTCCCTTCTTAGGATGCAGGCCGGCTCCTTTGTAGTCACTTCATTATGTAAAAATGATAATTATGCCCCAATGGAAGCTAGCTTCACCAAAATGTATCAGAGCCCTCATTCACATCCGCTGATAATCACGTCGTGACTGTCATTTGGAAATTTTAATTTTCAAAGTGTTTAAGAGAGACACCCACACTGCAAATGAGAAAATAAGCAAACTTAAACTCCTTCCTCCCCCCGAAAATACTTTTACCTCCCAGGCAGCAACAGAGAAATTAATAATTTAAAGGGGCCGCACACCCCAAAATCTGATTTACATATTTACATTCTGGCCTGTAGCCTCACACGTGCATCCACATCATTTTAGTGGGTTTCCCAGTTTGAGATGTCAGATATGGAGCCGCCTGCCTTTTTCTTTTACATAGCTGAACTACACGGCCCTTTCCTTGTCAGGCTTAAAGCACCAAAACCCCTCAAAGAGCTCATTCACAGAAACATTTTGGCAAAATGTCTTAAAATGTGTTTCTTTTTCTAACATTTAAGCTTA
This sequence comes from Hemichromis elongatus, assembly GCA_015108515.1. Classification (NCBI taxonomy): domain Eukaryota; kingdom Metazoa; phylum Chordata; class Actinopteri; order Cichliformes; family Cichlidae; genus Hemichromis; species Hemichromis elongatus. The sequence goes on from VUQR01005355.1 coordinate 11,081, forward strand.
GACCAAGTCACAGAACAGATTTTGTTTTTGCACATTTACTCAAAGACCACACGTGCTGCCTTTGTGTGAATGCTGTTACCTTACTCCTTTTAGTAGGCCTCTTAAAAACATTTTTTCCTACCTTTCTTTAGCTGGAGTCACACAATAACGATAACGATTTTAGAGACTTTATATTTGAAATAAAAATATCTGAAGAACGGCTAAATATGAGTAATGCTGCGGTCCTTTAATCTTACACATTAGCATATCACCCCAGCAGAGCCCTTTGCTACCTGCCTGCTGTCTTCTATGGGGTTTCTATAGTTGTCAGAATGGGAGGCAGAGCCTGGCGCTATAAGGCCTCACTCCCGTGGAACCAGCTGCCAGTTTGGACTCAGAAGATGGACACGGTCTACTTTTAATTCGAAGCTTAAAACGTTCCTTTTATTGTAAAAGCATATAGTTTTGGGTTAGACCGGGTGACCCTTAGTTATCCTGTGAGAGTCTTTGGAGGTCTCTCAGATATCTTCAGTATTTACTAAACTCTTCTCTCTGAACCACATTAGGCCTTTTGCTCTTTTCTTCTACTCGTCCGATGGCCGCCTCTCCCCGAGCCTGGTCCTGCTGGATGTTTCTTCCTGTTGAGTTTTTCCTCCCCACTGTCACCGATGGTCGCTCACAGGGGTTCACATCATTCTTGGGGTGTTCAAGTCCTGCTTTTGCTTTGCAGTGTGAGGCTGTTTATTTCTTCAAGCAAAAGTTGCCTTGTATGTGATATGAAAAAGAGCGGACTCACATATAGGCTGATTAGTGCCAAGTAGTGGCCTGATATAATGAAAATTGAATTTCACTCACTAAAACTGAAGCACAAATACCACACAGAGAGCAATAATGTTGGTCAGATGGTCCATTACAAGTGGTCCAACCCAGTTCAATGATTCAAATTACTGGATGAGGCCTAGCTAATGCTGAACTTTGAGCAACTCAAATATGCATTTAAATGAGCTGTAAAATACTTTAAAATACTAAGAAACTAAAAAGAAACCCTAAAATTTCGACGTACCCCCAGCAGCAGAGCCAAAACTATTGATAAAGGCCAAAGCTCTCTCATGCTGTAACTTTCAGGATAAGAGTTGGTGGGGATCGACTCCAGCCTCAAGTGGCTGCTAGCGGTACTGCAGTTTTACCAGCATTACCTTTATAACCAGCTAACAGTCTGCAAACCTTGTTGCAAGAAGTTTATGCAGAAACTATTGTCTTTCCACTTAACTACATCCATCAGCTATAGAAAGCACGCTGCTGGCTTACACTACTGCTCAGCTGATGGGTGCATCATCAGTGTTTACATCCCGTCAATCTCAAGGCTCTCCATCTCCAGCTGTGTGCACAGTGATGCGCTTGGCAGGCGTATCCGAGTAGAAAGAAAACCATTTCTACATTAAACCACTCATACGATGTTTTGTTTTTTTTGAGTAATCAGCCATGATTTCTGGAGAGACACTGCTGCATTTTTCAAATGTATTCCTGACTGAGCACCGCGAGGCGAGTTCCATCTAGTTTCATTATGTTCAAGAGAGGCAGGCATCTCCAAAACTGGGCGAATCGCACCAAAACAATGTGGATGGGTAAACAGCACTAGAGGCTGGGCGAAAAATATGGTAATAGGTTTTTACTGAGAACTGTCCCTTTAACTTTAAAGATGTTTTTGCTTTACTTGATATCAAAGTTACGCCTTTTAGGAAAGGGAAGGAAAACAAGACGTGACCGAGTTGGTCACACATCTCTTTGTAGTCACATCGTAGTGCTCTGAACTCGAGGGTGAATCCACACACACACACACACACACACACTCTCGTTTAGATAATGCCCGTATTAGGGGATAAATGGGCACTTGGTACTGCAGTAGCCTTTCAAGTGTGCTACAGGGAGGATCAGGAGACGCGCTACTGGCCAAATTATCATTCCAAAGTCTGAGAAGTAGCAAAGTCAATGACAGATTAAACTCAAACTGAATCCACAGAGTGATACTTGTTGTACACTTGAAATTAAGCAGCAGCTGAGTCGAATGTTTAAACTTCCAAAAACAGAAGCACAAAGTCCTTCTGGCTTACTCATTTCCTGTTCTACCTTTGACTGTGGCGTGGGCTTACAGGAAGTGGAAAAAAATGACCCCAAGTTGAATTGTTTGTCAGTCTGATGGGTTTGTGTTTGCTTTCATAGTTTCCTAACAATGCTGGGAGCTGGGGGGGGGGGGGGTTTT
>VUQR01005360.1:21981-32513 GCA_015108515.1 Hemichromis elongatus
GTGGTGGGGGGGGGCTGGGGGGGGGGGTGGGGGGGGGGGGGGGTTGTGGGTTTTTTTTTTTTTTTTTTTTTAGTGAAGATGGACCGCCGCAGTTTGGATTATCTGTTGGGGCCTGCTTATAGTGATACGTGTATTCATACATTTTAAAAGCATGTCGACAACTGGGTTCACCGATAAGATTTTTGCAGTCTGTTTTGTAGAGGCCTGCTCAGTCAGGCTCCTCTGCACATTAATAACTTTTAGCGAGTTGCCACATGTTGATATGTGGACCTTTCGCTTTTTTTCCCTTGGGAACAATACGCTCTCAAATTTCTACCTTTGCCTACAGAGACCGGTGCCAAAGCAAAATTGCTTTGACATTTCTGACGATTCTGTCGGCGTGAAACAAGAAAAGATGTTGGTGAATAGAAATTGTGTTCGGTGGGTACGTGAAGTCCGGGGAAAGACCATCTTGCCACAGACTGGGTCCATAAGGCCTCTATGCTAATCGGAGCCTGCTCTTGCCCGAGATCCTCAATTATTCAACAGACAGGTTTGTTTAGCATTCAGTTGGTATTGCTTTTGGTAGTAATGATGATGGTGGGGTTGGAGGACTGGGAAGAAGGGAACAAGCTTTTTTTTCATGAACATATCACAGCTTGTCTCACATACACACACACACGCACACTCGAGTGAACCCCCAAAACCCCCATTTCAGCTCCTGTGTTCAGAGGGTTGCCTCATGAATAATGCATCAAAGGTGCTGCAGGGCCAGGTGATGCAGCATGGAGAACTTGTCAGCCCATCAGTAGTGACCCAGCTGGAGGAGAGGAGAGGAATCTTCTATAATATACCGATTCACACTTTGCTAATAGTGATCACAAGCCTCGCCGTTTTTCCCTCTCTGAGGTTATTAAGTCACTTGCAGTAATTTGTCCATCAAGCCTGTTGTCTGTCTCATTACTGAATAGTTCGTTATTCTGGTTTACAGAGAAGCTGTGACTCTTTAATCAAGCAGAACTGGCAGTCTGTCCTTCAGTTGCTTACTGGATTACAGCACGCTCAGTCGTCAAATATGGGCGGATCTGCGCTTGACAGAATCACCCTCTTTGTTTCGATATGGTATGGAGTAATCACGGCACCGAGGGGCCTGATCCTGTCAGCGTATCACAAGCCGCTAAGTCTCCGAATTGTTTAAACGAATCAAAGTGGCAAGGTAGAGAACGACATCCCAGAGATGCCTTTTTGTCTTCCCGCATGCGTCTGGTGCAATGTCTACATCTCTGGGCTCTTAAAACATTTTAAGAAGAAATATTAAATAAAAACGATACATTTTTTTTAACCCGCTCCCCAAAGCGATACACATATTTGCCTTCGACCTATATTCCTTTAACAGACCTTTCACTGGGAGTCCGGTGAGATTTTCTCGTTTTGCATTAGGCAGCGAACAACCGAGATCCATGAAATCAAAGGCTTTGGAAGGGCTGTACTGAATACTGATCTAAGGTCTGCAGTCCTGCTGGGCCACTGCAGAGACAAGATCCTCTTCAGAAATGTGATGAGGAACCAGTGCTTTGATTCCAGTCAAACTCTTTAGAGGAGCGTACTCAGATCGAGTGCTGCAGACTGAATTCTTGAGTGAAAAGATACTGTTTATTAGTGGCCGATTCACCAGAAAGTAATGTTACTGTCTGATAATTTACAAATATTTATCGCTGCTTAGGCTCCAGAGAGATTTGTCCTTGTTTACAGCGATATTTATGCTGCTGACTTTGCTAGCTCTCTTAATTTATTTTAATGACCGCTGAGGATGTTCACTCCAGTAATCTGATGCCATATTATTCTAACCTAGAATTATAATGCCGTTGACCTTGTCAGAGGCGATGACCAGTCGTGAAACGCACGTTGCCGGTGATGAATGGCATACTTTTTGGAGTGGCTGATTTTAAAGACACACAATCGTACGACGCGGTCAGTCCCCTTTTCACGTCCGCTTCCTGTTGGCGTTGACAAACAGGGCTCGGATTTCTCAGCATGCCAGGCATTCTTTTCACCCCGTCTTTCCTCGAGTTTTGAAAGGCCTCTGAGCCTCCCACCCAGAATCGCCAAGCATAAAGACACACAAAGCTGCGGGGTTATTCAGTTTGTTCTAAGCTCTCTTCCCCATCGGCTGTTTGCCTAGTAATTCAATTCAGATGTGCAGGATCCAAAAACATGTTTGCTTGAATGAAATCCACCCCTCCACCCACACTGACCAAGGACTGTGCTTTTCTTAGCACCGTTCCAAGTTGGACAGCCAGGCTAGGTGCTGCCACCTCGGCCTTTTTAGCTTTAAGCCCTCTTCGGAGACAGACATCTTTTCTCTGCACCGGCTCCGAAACTTTCTGCTCTGGTTTTTTTTGTTTTGTTTTTCCCTCCTCTCTCTCTCTCTCTCTCTCTCTCTCTCTCTCTCTCTCTTAAACCTTCCTGTTACCATTTCAAATTACTCCATGAGCAGCTCTTGAGTGTTTTTACTTGGATAGATGAGCGTTACGCACCACTGCAGGCATGTTTGGAAGCACATCGATGTAAAGATTTGTATCTTTCTGGTGTAGACAGCGTCTGTACGTGTTGTTTGTATTTAAACGTGGCTCACGAGTCCTGCGGTTTTCCTCTTACACTTTGTTTGTGGATAACAATACTACGCCTATGATGGTTTCCATGGGCTGGAGGAATACTACCGCAGACACAAAGCGAGTCAAAGAAGGCACTGATAAACAAGTTGTTTAGTTTTGAGTTGATCTCTGAGTTCTGGGGGATTTAATTAATTTAAATTAGCTTACAATTATGCTAATTTCTATTTATTTTATTAAAAAAAAAATGTATCTAGAAATAAAAAGTATCCATTTTCATCTCTAACAGAGAAGCTCTAACAGGTAGCATGTAGGTCAGAGTAGTTTTGCGTCTACGGACGCCGCGCACCGCATTTCTCCCTACATTTTGTCAGGCTGCCGAACAGAAAAGGCAGCCTGGATTTGAAACTAGTGCCTTCAAACTTAGAAATATGTTTGGAGCGCACGATTCATGTATTCCAAGATATGAATTATTAATGGGCATCATTTCAAATTCTCACTGAACTGCTTCCCAAAATGTGTTGGCACCCAGGTCTAGAGGTCTCAAACAGCTCTCACAATATAGGGAAATTTATAAGTCGGCATATTGTACATGAAGTGGAACAACAAAGCTCAACTCAAATATACATGACATGTGGGAGCGGGGATTTTAACCTACTAAGTCAACACCATCTCTACCACGATCCAAAGCCCTCCGTTCTCTGTATGCATTTAACTCGCATCCTCCAAGTCTAGAGAAATTTGAAAAAAAAAGAGAAATCTTGTGGAAAGTGATCTTAATATAGCCGTGTTTAACACCAGTAAATATTTTCCCCACTCCATCTGGCATTACCTGAATCAAAGCCTGCTTTAAACGGGAGAAACCACTTTGCTAAAGGCTTAAAAAAAAAAAGAGGAAAAGGTTGGACCTTCCTTTTTCTAAAAAAAAAAAAAAAAAGCTGCAGAGAAAAAGCTAACATTTGGAACAATTCTTAACAGCATGAAGCAAGAGAGCATACAGGACTCTCAATGCAAACCTTGTTCCCTAGCAGACCACGTTAGAGAGTGAGACAGAGGTTGGGAAGGGGGGTGGGGAGGGATACTGAAGAAAGGTTAGCCTGGAGGAACAAGACTTCTTTCTCCCCTCCCACCCCTTGACCCTCCCTTGTGACAAGTTGAGCCAACAAGTGCTCTATTCAGCCAGGCAGCCAGGGGAAATGACTGCTAGGCTGAGTGCTGCCTAATGAAAGTAGAGACGCTGGTTATTATTATTGTCTTCATCATCCCTTTCTTAATGCTGGTCAGATCTCACAGAGGCTATGTGCTTCTTTGTTTTTTCACCCTGTGTGAAGTATTGTGGAAATAAGGGAAAGACATACCCTGCGTGTTGCTGGCCTTTCTGCTCGTCACCACTTATCTGAAGTTATACAGAATTTTAAGTGGTTTTCCAACATTAGCAGCGTTTGTAATCCGCCCGTGGTGGTTGCTGTCAGACCGAGTGGGAGATGATGGCTCCACATGTTTATGGTCATTTTGTTTACCTTAGCCCCATTGTGTTTATTTGCGGCTTGCTGCTGCGACTTTTGGACTCGGTGGCACCGTTGTTTTTTCTTCTTGGACTGAACAAATAGTTCTCTCCTCAGCTAAATGGCCGTAATGATCTTGGCATGCGTCCGCGAGGCCTTTTTACTGCTTCTTGGTGCCAGTCCAGATTGCATCACAGGGCCAGTCACACGCATAAACTGTGATGTTTACCATGGAGGGCATTCACAAATTATGGCCTATTTATGGCATGTATTTCTGTTGAACGATGGCCAGCGTGAATCATGCGCAGCGTACACTTATGGGAGACAACATTTTTTGCTCCAGCTACAAATATAAATAACTCTGTGATATGTGAATAAAACGCTAATACAGAAAAACAGGTTAGTGTCCCTCTCTTCAAACATGATGTCAGGCACTTGTTGCTCATCTCCAGCTCTCTGTGTCTCCTTCAGTCCAATAAAGTCCCAGTGGTACAGCATGCTCACCATGTCCACCCGTTGACGCCCCTAATCACCTACAGCAACGAACACTTCTCCCCTGGCACGCCGCCATCGCACCTCTCCCCGGAGATCCTCGACCCAAAGACAGGTAAAGCATCTGATGGATGGAGTAATCTTCACATGGAATCCTTCTGCGAGGAAAAGTGGCGATAAAACTACACTTTTGTTGTGTTTAAATACACGTTTGTTATAATAATTAGAAATTAAGCACTCACATGCGCACAGATAAGCGCATGTCTTATTGGCTCGAATGGCTCGCAGTGTCTTGAAAACAGTGATTCTTTTTTTTTGGAGTATATTGTGCAAACGTGATAATTTTTTTTTCTATTAAATTGATCTTTCTGTGTCCTCCGCAGGTATTCCTCGGACACCTCACCCATCAGAGCTGTCCCCATACTACCCCCTGTCTCCCGGTGCTGTCGGTTCCATTGCACACCCTCTCAGCTGGCTCATGCCACAGTAAGTTCCATTCATTGTGATCTATTTGCATATCCAGATGTGTTACGCTAGTTATTTATACATATCGTATCTTCTTTAGCCAACAGCTACATGTGCTCCCCTAAAAAAAAATAGATTTTTTCGACGGCGATCTTGCGTCACTTTCCTGGAACGAGTTGGCTTTGTGGGCGCGTCCACCTGCTGTGATGATGCATATTAACACACCACCAGAGATGTTAGCTAATTAGCTGTGCCAGCTTAGTGGCCAACTTCAGACTGCTTCTCGCAGAGATCTAAAATTTAAAAAAGCGCAATAAATGATTTATAAAATTCAAGTTAAGCAAGATAAAAAAAAGTATAAAAAAAGGGAAAAGTCTTGTCCAGAAATTCTTTGATTGCTACGCCCGTGTTTTAATGCAGGACGGCGCTATATCAAGACAGCGTCGTGACAATTTGTGAGCATTTAATGGTTTTACCATGGGTCCTGTAATCAATAGCAGCGGTGCTGTTCCACAAGCAGGGGATTAGCGCTGATGGGCTAGCTGTCAGCTCTGTTTGATCCACCTCACTTTGGAGCCTTCGCTCACTCCTTGTACCTCTGTCTCCTAGGCAGGGCCAGCACATGTACTCCATCCCTCCAGGGGGATTCCGTCACCCCTACCCAGCGCTAGCAATGAATCCATCCATGTCCAGGTGAGTGGATCATGTTCAGTAACACCCCAGCCCTCCCGAAGGGAGACATCTAATATCTGTTGCCTCTATGACATGCTCTGTTCACATTTCTCCCGCTTTTTTCTTTTCTTTTTTTTTTACAATATGTGCCGCTCTAAACTTCAGTGTTTGATACTGTAAATGTTATTTGGAGTGGATGTTGCTTGATTTTTAGGGAAATTGCAGTATATCCACTTGGAGAAAACACTGTCAGAAGGTGGACAGGCAGTGGTGTCAGGACTACAAAGGGATGTAAGGTCTAAGTCTACTGGAGACAGGTTCAGCTTCTTAAATAGAGCAAATGCATTATTGGCATTCAAGGCTTCTCTCCTGTCTTTTCTTTGAGAGCTAAACTTATGTGGTCAGGCCAGTGTTCTGAGCCACTCCACATGCACAGGCACACACACACACACACACACGCACACCAAGGAGATGAAAGGGCTGAGAATCGATTAGGACAAATCAAAGCTCATCTGAACCAACACGTCCCTTCAGACTAAACTCTCTGACCCTCTGTCAAAATTGGAAAGATTTGTAGCGAGCCTTCCGGTGTTAGTATGAGATGAAATATTCAGAGGGTTCTCTGTGATCAATACCGTGTGTAACTCCATCCCGAAATGAACTCACAACAATCAAAGCACGCCTCACACAAGGTTATTTAATGCACCAGACGCGCTGTGTGCCAAATATTGTGCCAAAATTTATGCTTTCGTTGAGATTTGAAATAAACTCGCGGTTGGGGCTCTCTGACCCAGGAAGAAACCCGCTGGAACGGAGACGGTACACGAAACACTTTCGACGCTATCAGTAAGGTATAAGTTTAAAGCGCAAGTGTAAAGCATGAATAAAAATTTATGGCGACAATGATGAACACTAATGGAAGCAATATCTTCAAAATACGGAGCTTGACTGCATGCCATCACTCGGAGCAGCTTGAGTTATTCACTGGGGAATAAGTAGGATGTTTACAAGGATAGCTGGTAAAGGTTTATTACCAGGGGAGTGATAAGGGTCCTGTTTGTTTATGCAGTATAAATTATTAAGAATATCAAAGACGGAGGGGGAAAAAAAGAAAATAAAACATGAACTGAGAATTAGCTCCTGTTTACTGAGTTGTTTTTGGGCTTTTTTCTGAGACATTATAAGACGAGAAGTTTGGTTTGAACACATGTTGCTGAGTGTGGCTGTTAGAAATGATCAGATATGTAGGTTAATATTGTTTTTCCATACTTAATATATAATACATATGTGTTCCGTCACTAATGGCAGCCCGTGTAACATGCTAAAACACTTAAAAGAGGTGAATATTCCAGTCTTAACATTAACTAGAGTGACTGATCCTGGGCTGTGGAGCTTAATTCCCCCTCTTGTCTGTTACAATGCTCCTTTGTATTAACTACTGGAAATTGAGAGAGACACTTTGTAAAGGTGTTCTGTGTGGACGGCTGTCAGAGCGCTCTCCGCGGTCTGGGACGTGGTAAGGAAAGAGGTTTCAGGTGTCACAGCCCTGCCGTTGCCATGGTAACAACACACTCCACTTTTCTTCAGCCTTTGGTGAATAAAAGGCCTTTTGAAAACGTCTTTATTTGAACAAAAAAGAAAGCATGTTACTCATTGTGTGTATGAATTTAGTCTAGACGGAGGCAGTAGGCACAGTGAATTTCACCCCAAGGGTGAGGCAGGGCGGTTGTGTGCCAGGTTAGCTGAACTTTTTTTTTTCCTTTTTTTTTACCTTGTCAAGATGACAGAGGTGCGCTGTTACAACCCGCTGTTAAAACGTTGCCCCCTTTTTGCCCTCCCAGCTTGGTGTCCAGCCGTTTCTCCCCTCACATGGTCACCCCACCTCCGCACAGCCTCCACCAGACCGGCATTCCTCATCCGGCCATAGTTTCCCCGGCCATCAAGCAGGAGCCCAGCGGTGACATCAGCCCCTCGATGCACGCGTAAGACCATTCAGCAAGACCTGCTTTCATTGCTGCACCTCGTTATGCTTAAATTTACTCGTACTTACTCTGTCATTCACACGGCTACTTTCATTCTTGTTTTGGATTAGCAGAAAGTCCCCCGTTCCTGCCAAGAAAGAAGAGGACAAGAAACCTCATATCAAGAAGCCTCTGAATGCTTTTATGCTGTATATGAAGGAGATGAGAGCCAAAGTGGTGGCAGAGTGCACTCTGAAAGAGAGCGCGGCCATCAACCAGATCCTTGGAAGACGGGTAAGCAGTGCAGACAAAGGCACTGGAGTTTATACATACATATATGTGTATGAGAGTGTTTAACGGTCCTTTGATATACTCTGACTTTGTCCACAGTGGCATTCCCTGTCAAGAGAGGAACAAGCCAAATACTATGAGCTGGCCAGGAAAGAGAGGCAACTTCACTCCCAGCTCTATCCGGGATGGTCAGCACGAGATAACTACGTGAGTGGCACATTTCTGTTCTCAGGTCTCTTATCGTACGACTGGATGACGCTTAAACTCATTTCCTATTAAAGTTGAGTCGAGCTATGACTATAGAAACTGCCCTTTTAATATTTGAAGTGAAGTCGATAAATTCATTTGCTTTCACTATGAAAAAAACTGTTTTTAACAGCATTGTTTCATGTGTGCAGGGAAAGCGGAAAAAGAGGAAGAGAGAGAATAAACCAGACTCAAAACCAGAGGGTAAGGGGCCGTTTTCTTCCTGACTGGCTTTATTTCGTTTTTTCCCCCCCTCACATTAGAGAAGAAAGAAAAATCATAGGAACTAACAGCGAGGGCTTTATTTTTCTTGCAGAGCTCAAGCCTAACCTGACACTGCACATTTCGTCTGTTATCCCCCCCCTTTTTTTTTTTTGTTTCTTCGTGAATTTTGTCCTTCGCTGGCTCTAACTAACTCCTTTCCTTGCTTCTATACTTTGACAAGCAGCTTATGAGGTTCATTGCTAATAGTGGTAGGTATGTTTGCTATTGTGCAATCAAATTACCACGGCAAATCAGCCAAAAAAGGAGCTTTCCACTCTCTAGTGCACATGTTGTGTACATTTTGTGTCGTTCCTCTTTTGACTCATACACACATACCATTCGTATTATGATGTGAACATCCTGTTTCAGTCTTCTTGTGTCGATTTGAAAAAAATGGTCTTGTTTCTGACTTTAACATTGTGCTTCATTGCTTAAATAATCACGCATTCACTCCTGTCAGACGTGGCATAAAGGGACTTGCACCAGTTTTGAAGTCAGCAGCAGATCCATAATTCAGTTTGCTCACTTCTCCTCTTGTTTCCCCGCAGACTTCTCGATAAGAAGCAAGAAGCAGTGCGTGCAGTACCTGCCCTCGGAGAAGATGTGCGACAGCCCCGCGTCGTCTCACGGAAGCATGCTGGACTCACCGGCGACTCCCTCCGCAGCCTTGGCCTCCCCCGCCGCCCCCGCCGCCACTCACTCCGAACAGGCCCAGCCACTATCGCTCACCACCAAACCGGAGGGGCGCATGCATCACCACTTTTCAATACCCGGAAAAGCTTCCGGGTCCACATCCTCCTCTTCCTCATCCTCATCCTCCTCTTCCTCCACCCCTTCCTCTTCCTCCTCCTCCCAACCCACCATCTCCATCCCCGTTGGTACTTCAGGTAGCCAGTCAAACACACCCATCCTCACCCGGCCGATCCCCTTCACCTCTCTGCACCCCTCCATGCTGTCCCCCCCTTCGCCCTTCCACCAGGCAGCCCTTCATTCCCATCATGCCCTGTTCCAGTCGCAGCCCCTCTCCTTGGTTACCAAACCAACTGAATGAGTTCACAAAGGCAATTTTTTTTCCTCCCCATTTATTGTGCTGTATATTGATTGCTTTTCTTTAAAAAAAAATAGGTATTAGAACAACTTTTTTTCTAAATAATGAAAAGGACGAAATATTATTGGTCAATATTTGACCGTCTCCTTTTCTACATCTCTCAATGAAAACAAAAATGTATTTTTTGTAAAGTTTACTGCAGAACTGGTTTCTTTTTTCTTTTCTTTTTTTTGTTTGTTTTTGTTTTGATGCATTTATCCAATGAACCTCTTGTATAAATGAACCAATGTACATAGTTTCTTTTATAAAAGCAAAAAAGAAACAAAAAACACACTTTTACTTTAGCCAAAACCTGATTAATGTTAGTATGAAGTTTAAGTCTTAGTACTGGCCAATAATTGCAACTCCCTCTTCCCCCTCAACCCCTCTTTTTTTTTTTTTTTTTCAATTCACGAGTGTGTGCCCCTTCTTTGACATGTTAAATAAACATTTGAAATTGTTTCTTAAAAGAAATATCTCAAGTCTGTCTTTTCACTGCTGTTTCTGGTCATTTAACAAGGAGAAATTGCTTTAACAAGGTGATGTGGTTTGGATTAGCGTTCCTATAAAAGTGACCACAGGGCATGACACTGTAGGTGGAGAAATTCACATTTAACGACAAGTATGATTTTATCAGGGCATCACTTAAACTGGGGAAAAAAAAAACAACCAGCCAAATAAAAAAACAAACACAGCTGTCATTTTTTTTATGCCTGCATTATCCTTCAGTGCTAACGTGAGAACATCTTCAGCAAAACCCTCCTGACGGTGGCGAAGGCTTTAATGTTTAATAAAACAGAATTAGGCTAACCACACTGGAAAATGAGCACCCGGGTAATGGAAAATTTCAAGCCCGGTATAGATGCAAATAAAAAAATAATAGACATCTGCTCATTCTTGGAATGTAGCATCGCTCAACAATGACAAAAAAAAAAAAAAAATTAAAATAAAAATCAGC
>VUQR01005364.1:5469-15724 GCA_015108515.1 Hemichromis elongatus
AATTGATAAAACACAAGATTTGTTTCTTTGTATCAAATGCACAATTTTCTAAACCTAGTATTAAATGAATCGTTCGTCTGGCAAAACATTTTTTTACTAAGTTAGATGCAATTTGCAGATCTAGTTTACTCCTAAATACACTCACTTACATTTTCACACTGATACACTTGTGATGCCTGATGGGAACCACAGGAGGCAGAAGTTATGCACATTTCGTAAAAACAACTCAAAACTGTTCAGGCTTGCTGTTAATGATGTTTTTTACTCAGTGTAAGCTGTGTCAGATTGCACAGCCGATAAATATGAGTTAAAAGTGGAGCAGGACAAAGATTTCAAAACACGCTCATCATGTTCTACGTGGCCATGAAATTCTTGAATATTGTTAACTGAATATTCAGTGCATTCACACTCAATGGTCACTTTATTAGTCACACAGTGCTAGTAAAGTGTTCAACCTCCTTTTGCATTCAGAACTATCTTAATCCTTTATGGCACAGATTCAACAAGGTGCTGGAAACATTCTTTAAAGATTTTGGTCCATGTTAACATGAAAGCTTCACACAGTTGCTGCAGGTTTGTTCAATACACAGTCATGACGCAAAATTCCTGTCCTACCACATCCCATTGAGTTGAGACTGTAGAGGCCATCTGAGTAGCCCATCTGGCCCCACAAAAATGCCATGTTTAAAGTCACTTAAATACATTTTCTTCCCCCTTCTGATGTTCACTGCAGCAGATTGTCTTGTCCATGTCTGCATCCCTAAATGTATTGAACTCCCGCTATGTGATTTGCTGATAAGACAGCTGTGGGAAACAGTTAAACAGATGTATCTAATAAAGTGGCCAGTAAATGTATACATTTGTACAATTTGTAGAACAGAAAGATTGACCTTTTTTCTGAAACTATGTGCCCTGTTGAGTTAGATTTTTTTTTAGTGGGACATATTAATCAGAGTCATGATTTTTCCCATAGCTTGCTTTTGCCAGTTTTTGCCAGACATTGCAGTTTTTTAGTTTATACATTGGATTTTGCGTTTTTAGATATAAAAAAGGACAGAAATTGCCAAGAAACATGTCTTAACAATTGCGAAAAACTGCAATACTGTGCACATCCACAAAAAAATCGACATTTACAGGAAAATGTCAAATACTGAGATTTTTTTTTGCAATGATCACTTTACAAATTGCATAATTATTTGAACACTTACACCAGAATTCAATAATCTCACACACATATAACACACATTTACTTCTAATCTAATGTACATGCAAGTTTGCAGCTTGAATTACTTCATACTTATTTGCTATAAATACAGTTATTATTTAGTTTGATGTAAATTCTAAACGTCTTTTTATTTATTTATAGCTGGTAGCTTGATTCACACAGCTACTCAAATGTGTTTTAGTGCCTTATTGTGATGCCTCTTACAGATGCACACATTTGAAACATGCAGCAACATTTTGCATGTATTGCTGACAGGCTATGGATATAAAACATGTTGTTCGTTTAGTTGGACATCAAGAAACCAGTACTTCTCTTTGTATCTGGAGCTTTTACATAAAACCCACGCACACACTGTTGTCTGGTTTATTAGAGGAATTTTGTGATCTACTTCTCTGACACGCTTTTAATTCAGAGTTTACTTCACTGTAATTCTTTAACTACAGTTGTTTCACATTTCAGCTGACAAAACATCAATTTGCTTTAGAAAGCAATCTCAATCTGATCATCCAAGAAAGCTTCTTCTGAGCTTTAGAGCAAAAATAATTAATTCTGAAAAAAGTGTGACATTTCTTTTGAAATGGAGTTTCCTCCACTGATAATTTGACTAGAGTACATAACATGCGGTTGTGGATATTTTTTGGCCATTTGTTGTATATTTTTTATTTTACCGTGTGGGTTGATACTTTCACATTTTCTTTTTTCCTGTTTGTTTAAATATAATGTGCCTTCATTTTAATTTTAATTTTTTAGAAGCTGACGTTACAAATTAGCGAATGCATGATTTCAGTATGTGGCACCTGGTGGGACAAGAAACAAACCTGACAGTTTAAATGATTTCATGAAACTCTCTCTGTGGTGGTCTTAAAATAAATGTAACATTACAATATTTTAGCTCAGGCATTGGAGCAACTTGTTGAAACTGTACAGCAGCACTCTGATGCTAGCGTTAGCCTGGCAGCACGATCTTAATGAGAGTGACAGCATTCTAATGCTTGACATGGATGATCAGCTGTCACAAAAACTGAGCAAAAATCAAATAGCAGAGAAATAAGAAAAAAAAAAAAAGCCATGGGGTGCTATGACTTGCAACATTCATGCAAATATTTCAGGCTGGAAAAAAGGGGCGAACCAATCAAATCTAACTGACCGACAGACTGATACATCCATTAGCAGTCCAGTTTTGTGTTTTCAATAGGAGGGGCTCTTCTTTTTGGTATTTTTAGATCGCAGAAGGTGCTGGTTAAGTCTGTTAGACCTGATGCAAGTTCAAAGTCGTGACACACTACAGTAAACAGAGACATAAGAGACACAGCATGCAGCGCACAGTGATTTGTCCTTATGTTTTAGCTCGATTTGAAATTACAGAGTATGTGGCCCGCTTTTGTATTGCTTTATTACTATCATTGGTGCTGTCGTTATTTGGTGCACTCCAAATGGCAGGGTTCTTGAGAGCAACATTAAATGCACTGACAAAGCACAGCTATTGTTACAACACTTGCTGCACTCTGAAATATTGGAGTATTGTAATCGCAGCCTGATTTTCTTTCTTATCTTAGCAAACATCAGCAATCCTAATGAATGAGATGTGACTTGTTTTGGATAACAATCAGCCCTTGAAATAGCTTTCTCTCATCCACCTATTTTCACTATTGTCTGTACTACGATTAGTGGTCATACAGAACCACTGCATGACATCATTTTATCCATATCAGAGCGACGCTATGATTGCATCATCGAGGGTGTCAGCTGTGAATAAAACCCAAAACGAAAAAAGTATTTTGGTTAACATTTGCATTTTCACTGTCTGTCTGTAAATCCGTTTGTAACCAGCAGGCATCACGTATTTACTTCATCCCTCTGCGGAGCATTTGATTAGCCGCGATGAGCATGACGCTGATGATAAATGCAATAGCGAAGGCACAAATCAGGCTTTTACGCACACAAGTGTGTTTTTCCTGTTGTGTTGGGCTTGCTGCGGAAATAAAGGGAAGAAGAGTGAGAGAAAAATTGCTTTGGTGGAGCTTTAAAAATATATGAAATAGTACAATAATTATATTATAAGACATACTATCAATGTCCACATGGGACTCTGGACTGTTCAGGTGGTTCTCCTCAGTCATGATGATGTTCTCAATGTCTTTCATAGTGAGGTGGTCGCGGAAAGTATCATAAAGCAATCTCTTCAGCTCATCCACAGTCAGTTTCTGCATGTCGCACTGGGGAAAACAGAAAACACCAGGAGAGGTCTAATTAGCAGAGGAAGAACTTCTGCCTCGATGCCCCTCAGTGATGCATGTAAATTGCAGGTCAGCAGTAAACAGCAGTGTATAAATATTTTATTAAAATCAGATATTAGAGTAATTAATTGGATTATACTCCTGATTGTAAGGAATGAGGATACCGTGTCCACAAAATGTGATGCAGTTATCCGACTTGGTGTAGTTTGTGTGGGCTTGATATTCAAATGACTAGATATAAACTTTATTGATGGCGATTATGGGACAGTGCATACCTTCCAAAACACAGAGTCAAAGTCTGCGCCATTGAACTTATCAGGCATTCCAGCAGCAGAGAGTTTAGGACCAAGTAATGTGACAAACTCTTCAAAGCCAACCTGGCCATCGCCTGATGAAAAAAGCAAAACATAGACGAGTCGTTAATGCAACTCACATGTTGGAATAATTGCAACTAAGAGGGCAAGAGAGACCCACCATCCATGTCAAGTCTTTGGATGATAACCTCCAGCTCCACCTCATTGGGCATGTAGCCCAGTGAGCGCATGGCCATCCCCAGCTCCTGCTTTGAGATAAAGCCATTCCCATCTCTGTCAAATACTTTGAAAGCCTCACGGATCTCTGCGAAGAGGAAGAAGGCATAGAACGAACATGTTACTGGAGGGCTATCGTTAAGCTGGCAGTTTTTTAACACGTTGGTTTCAATATCGGTGAGTAAAGGGTGTTTATTTTTAGAGTTTAAAGTAAAAGCAGCTTCAAACAGCTGCTGTGGGTCACAGCTCAAAAGGCTATAATCCCTCTGTCTTAGATGTTTTTGTTTTGAGAAAGAAGAGGCATAGATGAATATTGAGTGTTTGAAGAGTGAAAGCAATTTTTTTTCCCAATTTCTTTATTCCACGAGCCAGAATCTTTCACGATGGCAAAAATATTCATTTTTTTTTGAATAAATCCTACAGAAACTATGCTTCTCCTCCAAATAGTGACTCCAAAATAAACTTGAGTAAATGATTTGTTAACAAAAAAAATGCCATTAATGCTAAAAATGTGTGACAAGAAGAGGGAAGCAGACACTACTGAAAGAACTATTGGTCTTCAATGGTTTGGAAATGTCTAAAACAGAAAGGTACAAGCTTTCAGAATAAGTACAAGTGATTATCATTTGATTTTAAATGATAACGTTAACAAGGATGTTATCAAAAATGTGAAGCACGAGTTGCTGTTGACAGTTTTGTAAATACAAAGGCTCAATGCTAAAAGTTCAAACCTCAGAAAAAAGGACTTGTGCATTTAGCAAAGCAAGTTGGAGAGTCACTCTAACAATAGAAGAGTAGTTTTTTCTTAGAAAAGGTGCAAAATCAGAGACAGATACCCTTTAATTTAGTGTAATGTTCATCCATATACTTGTGAATGGCCTGACCACCAGGCACAGGGAAAAGAAACCCAGAACCTTGTAGCTGTGAGGCAACAGTGCTGCCCTACTGCACCACGCTGCTGGTATACACGAGTTAAACAAGTCAGAATACATCAAATTATTTTCATCTGATTTAAACCAAACAGCAAAAACTTTAAATTTTAGAGTAAATTGCTTAATTACTTTTTGGCCAACTGTCTCCTCATGTTGTACCATAAAAGAAGACAGAGTGCAAATGTGATCCTTACATTGCACTGAAACATACAAACCTTTGCCCTTAAAGAGGTACACATAGATTGTAACCGTAGGGACAGAAATGGACCCTTAGTGTTCACTTTTTATGAGAGCGCAGTTTGACTGTGTCAGTAGAATAGACTGAGACCGAAACGCTGCATTTTTAAAATTTCAGCCCACAGAGCATGACGGGAGCAATATTGAAAGTTTCAGCATCCCAGTGAGAGACAGAAAGACGAGCTGAATGTTTAGCATCGCGCATAGCGGTCGTTCTTTCTTCATTTAAAATTTCTAAATTTAAAATGATCACCAACAAAACCCTTCTTCAAACCTGCAAATCAGTTAACATGTTGCAAAAGCACAAAATTGCTGCAAAAAACTCATTAAGCTCTTTTTAAATATAACTGCCTCTATAATTACCTACAAACTATAATTTTAATAAGCACATGAAACACTAACCACACCAATGAGTTAGTGTGTAAAACAGAAAATGTGCAGGGCATAGCAATATATAAAAAAAATGAGTAAACAAATGTGTACACAGAAAAATCAATCTCAACAAAACACACTATTAATACAAAGAAAGAGAAACGTTTTTTATCCTCCAAATCATGTTGCAATATTGTAGCTAGGTAGTGTTGAAAGTGTTGCCTGAAGTGAGGTATCTTTGCAGAAGTTGTTCTATAAAGTGTAAAACATTTAGTTTGAGCCGGTGCTTTGGCTCCAAGTGTTAATGGTTTTGTAGATAGTGCTTCAAAAGCTACCATTAATGCTTGAGCATTCAGGTGAACTGTAATATTACACAACCACTAACAGAGATGCGTTTGAACATATAAGTGCACAATGTAATGTTAAATCCTCTGGCACTGACGTGGTATTTCCTGAGTTGTAGGATGATGAAAAAGACAATGTTCCTGTCTTCTTGGCTAAACTATTATCTGTTTTGTTTCAGGGTTTGTTGAGCATAAAAGCAGAGCAGTTTATGCCTTTGATAGATATTTGAAGGATTTCCCACTGTGATGCAGTGTTATTCTTCATTCATACTCTAGTAAGAGAGATCTTCTGAACCAGTACCTGCTACTACGGCCATAGTACAATCACTTCTGACTGAAGGCGGCAAGCAGGTTCATGTGTTTCTAAAGCTGCAACTTTTGGTAAATAATCCATAAACATTGGCATTTGGCTCCTGTCCTCACTCGGCATCATCGTATTCTGTTTGAAGTGCTGAAAAAAGAGCAGTTGTGCTTCAAAGGCGCCGAATGCCGGTAGTTCTTTGATGTAGATCCTCAAATATACAAGACTATTGGATGCTAACTCAGCTCGTTGCTTGATTGGATGAAACAAGAAACAAAATGGATTGGGAAAATAATTTTTACATCAATACATCAATGATAATAGCTGATACCTGAGCAGTGCTAGCCCGAGACACCCCAGAGAATGAAAACTGACAAGAAAGAAAAAAAAAAAGAAGGTGGAATTAACAGAACAAACACGTAGACATCCACCTAATCCACATGAAACCTATGAATACTTAGACATTCATCAAACACCAGCATAAGCTAAACATACACTCTTTTATATTGAAAATTGCTTCTAAACCAAAGGACTTGGATGAACTTTTCATATGTAAAGCATGTGATTACACTGAGTGCTTATATGATGTAGAAAACCAATTTGCATGCATTTATGTGACTTGGCAACCACAATTAGCATGCAAGCCCACACGAGGACGAGCACTAGCTATCCATCTTGTGCACATGAATGAGTGCAGTTTTTAAGTGATAGCTTGCAAATTGTGGCTATAGCGACAGTGTATATCCTCTTAAAAAAATAAAATAAAATAAAGCACTACAAGAAAAAGTCTTTGGAACATAAATTGAGGTCCTTCTGGACAAGTGACGCTGTCTGTGCCGTACCTTGACACATCAGACACAACGTATTTGTCTAAATTACACCCAGCAGCACGGCTTGAGTTTTGTTATCTTCCCCGAGCACCATCCCAGATTCAGTGTTGTGACCTCTGATGCCAGTGACAAATAATGAATTCTCTTAGGCATCTGAGCAGTGGCTGGACTACAGATTGTTTCACACCATGAGGAGGGATTATTTATCTGAAAAAAAATAATAATACACAGATGCAATAATGAGGGACACAAGTATGTGTTTACTTTGTTGAAAATTTTGATTATAATTTGCATTTTTTAACATGTAAATGTTGTTTGTCAGGATTTGATCCTCCACGGACTAAAGCGCGTCACTAGTATTTTTCCCACTCATCTACTGATATCGCCAACATAATTGATTGGCTTATTTATGTAGCTGAATATTTAGATTTACTTCTGATAAAGGCTGTCCTTTTTAAAGTTAACAGAGATTGGACATTTATCCAATCAATACTGACATCTTAACTCCCAGTGGGCCCACATGTTCAAGCTCATCCTAAGGAAGCACTACAACCTTATTGATGTTGTCAGACAAAATCTCAACAAAAGTCATTGTTACATGATCACTGACAATACTGCATCCAGCTCCTGTGTGTCATACTGAGTAAGTCAAAGTGTCTCCGGGCAACACTGGAGCCCAGATGCATCCCATGGTGTTTGTGTTTGATCAACAAAGCTCTGTATATATACAATAAAATGGCATGTGAATGAATAAATGTGGCACAAGACATTAAGTAAATGCCTGACTGTTTACTGTTAAATTTATTAAGACACAAAGACAGTTATGAGTCAAATCAAATATAAACAAAGGGTCACGGTGTTTTGTTTTTAAAGAATGACCTTATACATTATAAAAGACGGACATGGCCACTGTGGTGTCATCCATTGTTCACCATCTTAGTGTTTTGAAACCAGATCCGATGAGAATTATCAAGCTTTCTTTTTACAAAATGGTTTTTAGATTCATTCAACATGATCTGAGAGTAGCTATTTAGTCCAAAGTCATCAGGCAAACCATGCTGGTGAAAATAGCATTTGGAGACCACGGTCTCGACCTTCAAATGGTTGAGTTGAAGAGTTGAGACCCAGTAATAGTCACAAAACCACATCAGTTGAATGGGGTCAAGTTGGCATTTTCATGTGATCTGATTATAATAAAACAGTGATTACCTGTGATGAGAATTGCAAATCTATTGCCATTTACATACCATGAAATTCACAATAAATAAACTTAAACTATTTTAACTAATGTGCAGATTAGTTGAGCTAATCGGTGCAAATGGACTCAGATTGATTGCAACCTGTAAACCTATGAGCAACAACTTGGTTGACGAAACTACTTTAAAAATTGGTCAAAAACTAAAAAGTTTAATTCATCCACCAACTTGATCTAGCTGCAAAGAGGTTGCTGTCTTGTTTTTACTCCAGTGTGACAGAGCCATAAAGCCCTCAGATAAGAGTTTACTGAAGTCAGGACTGGAAATTTTTTGCCCCCTGGTGGCCATTAGAAAGAAAGCAGGTTTAAAGTTTTTCTGCGCTGGCTCTACTTATCAAATCTATTCATTTAAAAAAAATTAGAAATTTATTGAATGAATAATAGAAAAGCCAGAAACGCATGTTTTATACATTTTATAGTTTTGTAACTTTTAACTGATTTAAAAAAGAATCAACAACACAAATAAGAATTTTATTATCTTTGAAAGATAGTAAAAACCACAAATAACTTAAAAAAAATCCAGAATCTTAGTTTTTAGCAGGTTTTAATGAGATGAGTAAAAAAGCAGTTATGCTGTTATAGTTTAAAAGAAAGCCAACAGGGGGGCTCACGGAAATAAGCAATAATGCATAGAAATAATATGTAAGAAAATAAAATAGGACAGTATTTTTTTGTCATTTAGAATATATGTGTGAACCTCACACTCGTATCCAAATCCAAAATACAAATTGCTTATGAGTGCTTCTGTTTAAGACTGCAGGAAATGACAGCAGCCATGCCTTCATTTGTTTTGTTTTTTTATGCTGCTATCTTATGACGACAAGCTATTTATTATCTAGTTATCTTAAGATAACAATGCACGGTTTGTCTAATTGTGGAATAACAAATCTCATTTTCATCACTTTATACCAAGTTTGAGTTGCTGCGATGCCCTGGGGAATATAACACATAATATGACATCAGATCCTCTGAAAAGATCACTTATATATTTTGTTTTTGTCTGTTTTTCTGGATGGGTGTAAGGAGGCTTTAAAAATACTAACAATAATAATTTTCTCCTTTTCTGTATCTTTAGCTTCATGGATAATGCATAAACTTAGGCTGTTGTTGATGTGTGATTCAGGGTGAGGGTTATTTATCATGATTTCACTTTAATAAAGCAAGCCTGGTTTTGCTCCCTGGCATAAAGGTGTGCTTATCTTCACAAACGACAAGAAGTGAATATCCTTGCTGTCCATGGATCTGTGCTGCTGAGAGACGCACAGGAGGCAGCCACTTCTACTTTGATGTGCTTCCTTATTCATCACTGATGGGAACAATGATAAATAGAAGTTAAATCAAGTGTGTTGTAAGTGTCCCATCCTTCCTGATCATGGTGTAGTTCGCGCTGACTGGCACAGATGGCATCCAGTAACCTGGAACAACTGGTTTAACCTGAAAACTGAGGAGTGCCATTTGTTCAGTGCCAGACTGGACGTCAGTGACGTGCGGTGAGGTTCATGGCTGGCGAGGCACTGACGTCATCACAGTCAGATTTACAAACATATGAACCCTACAGAGTAGCTTATTCACCATTTCATTGGCAACAGTTAACGTGTTTTGTTTAAAATTTCATATCAGCATTCTTTACATATACAAAGTAGCATAGAAAAAAATAACTTAAAAAAACGTTATCGTCATACCTTTACTTATAAATGAAGTCCTGCTTCGATTGAAAGTCGTTTAGAAAATTCTTTCAGTTTAGATATGTAATCTTCCATTTTAAAAATTAGGCCAAGCAACAGGAAAAAATAACTGGATGGCTGCACTTCACTTGCTAACTGTTTACTGTTGTCACAGTGACAGCTGCAGAATAATAGAATTAGTGACAGTGTCACTAATTCTATTATTCTGCAGCCGAGGAGTCGTAATAAGAATCCCTGGGATCACCAGCGCCCCCTGCCATGAGGCAGGAGAACTGCGTGCCTCACCTAGTGCGTCTCTTCGCAGCAG
>VUQR01005366.1:3030-26095 GCA_015108515.1 Hemichromis elongatus
GTATAATTCTAGTGAAAAAGCACTGTTTTCTGGATAAAAATACAGCCATTTTATTTGCTTTTCCATTTTTGACTATTCAGACAAAAGCATTTGGTGCTACCAAACCCTCATGTTTTCTGATCGTTCCTTATTCGCATGCATGTGCTCACACAGAGAGACGGAGTGATACACCATATGCTTTGCACATATGTGTCAGAAACGGACCAGAAACTGAGCATGACCCACTTTAGCTGTGCATGTTAAATCAAATCAATTATGGGCACAAGCTGGAAAGAAAGTGAGTCTGACGAGAATCTTCACCATTTTTTTTAAATTAATTAATTAATTTATGGGTCATTCAACTTTCAGAGAGAAGCTGCAGTTTCACTGCATACGCAGGTGGTATGAAAGTGCTCTATGTATGAATGCAGATGTAATCAGAAGTGCAGACTAGTGTTTAAGCAGCGGTCCAGCTTTGAAAACCAAAGGGAATGTAGTCAAAAAGTGTAAATGTAGTTCAGCAGCTGGGTAGCCATATCAAAAGATTTCAGATCCTCATTCTTAAATCTGTTGCCAAATCAGGGAAATGCCACCAATACGACAGACAAAACAGCACTGGTTTTCTCACCACTCTCCAAGCCTCATCAACAAGTCTTTTTCGGCTTGCCTTTAAGTTATCGTCTTAAAGAACCACGGTTCTTAACAAATGTGACTTATAATGCTGTTAGTTTTGTTTTCCTCTAGAAGAATGCAGCTTGTTTTGGAGACCACTTTAACAAAGGCAAAGAATAGGCTCACATTAGATAATATGCACTTTATGCTTCCCAAAAGTTCAAAAACTTGCTGTAACAACAAGCACAATTGGTATTTTCTTCTAAAGAGAGAAGAAAATAGCTTCAATAAGTAGAATGTTATCAAGTAGAGCTGTGCTATATTTTAATGTGATATAGAAGCATCACATCATGCATCGACAACCTTCAACATCAAAAGAGCCATTTTAGCCCCTCCTACAAAACAACAGGAAAAAAAGAGCCGCACACGTGAACGGCATAGTGTATTAGAAGGATTACGGTTAGTTTCAATTCTAATCGAGCCACAGCTTGCTGACCTCTGGTTGAAAGTGACCTCAGCAACCACCAACACTCCAACAAAGCACAGTAGATGGTAAAATATGTATAATTATTAAGCATATGTTTAAATAAAAATTATATCAGCATAATTAAGGTAAAATATCTAAAACTTAAGAAAGCTAAATAAACAGAATAAGGCATCTTTGTAAAAACAGCACAGCAAATCTCAGAGGATGTTATAGTAAAGTGCCGTGAAGATGCAAATAAACTACTAGGGATCACGCAAAGCTTCTCGAGTCTAAGAATAAACATGATTGCTTACAAATAGCATCAGTATAAGCTTAAGCTTTTGTCACCTAAGTATCAAACAGCCCACATGGACTTATTTTGTAATTTTGACTGTAAAAGTAGAAAATGCAGTTGACCCCGGTGTTCGCAGGGGGTTAGGGACCACAATCGGTGAATTTCCCTTGATTCCCATGAGTTTAGAGGGCTTGTAAAATGGTCCTGCTATCAGACTGATGGTTTCAAAGGATTAAAAAAAAAATGGTTAAACTGTTCAAATTTATGTAATTAATGACTAGGCGGGGAAAACAACTAATCTGTAGTTGCCAAATTAGTCTATTATTGTAGAAAATGCTTTTCAGAATGACGCGTGTTGTAGTATTTGTGATGTGCCCTGTGTGCTCATCTGGCCCATCTGGTCTCCCCCAGATCTGCCTGTCAGAGAGGAAAGAGGAGCCTCCGGTCTGCAGACAGACAGATTAGTCCAAATTCAGCTGTTTTTGTTTTTCCCCCTAAGGACTCTGGTTTGTCTGCTCTGTCTTTCTGTCTGCCTGCCTGCCTGCTGGGAGCCCACCTCCATCAAGGAGAGAGAGCAATAAACCCAGTGCTACGTCTGCTGCCCTCCAATGACACTGACTATAACTCATCTCTGTCCACGGTTTGTGATGCATCACATCCTCCTATTTCCTCCAAAAATACACCCTCAATCAGAAAGGCTGCTAACCTTTCCTTCCTCTGTGAGAAAAGGGAACATTTTAAATTTTGAAAGGTCAAGCGATGCCCTGGACGTACACGTCCATTGATGTCAGCAGCAGTTTCTATGGCAGCCGCTCGGACAGGAGTGGGTGTTTTACATTGGAGGAAGACTGGATTATTAGAATAGGTGGGGATTTGTCTCTGTCTGGCCAGGCATGTCCTGATGATCTCGTATTGCTATGTTTGGGAAATACGACTGAGGAACTATATCTCTTGCTGCTCACTTCTTAATCTTGTTGTGTTTTTGTTTCTCTTCCTCCTCTCTTTACTATGTTCAGAAACAAAACTGGTTTGCCCAGCCCTTTATTTTACAACTTAGCTCATTAGCAGAAAAATCTATTAAAATTAAGGCTCTGGAGGTCTGATTGAATTTTAGCGATGCCTCAAGGTTGATTTAACATGTGGCACACCGGAGCAGGCGTTTCATTTGAGCGCAGGTGTGCGACTCAACGCTGCCTGCACAGCTCCAGCGTGTTTTTTTTTTTTTTCCTTTTTTCCTTTCTTCTTGGAGAATGACTCAGTGCAACGGCGACAAAACAAAAGCAGAGACGGGTGCTTAACGGGAGCGAGACAGCCAGTCAGCTTCTGCAACGTCAGCCCTGGCCCACCGGGGCAGCCGAGCCTCAGTGCTGTCATCAGATTTGTTGAATCAACCCAGCAGCCTGGATCGGAGGAGGGCAGGCAGAGCGTGGCGGTAGCTGTGATTTGATGAGGATGACTTTGAGAGGGGTGGTGGCAGCCACTTCGCTCAGAGGATCGCAGGTTAGAGCCTGAGGCAAGCCAATGTTGGTCGGAAGATTTCCTTCCTCAGCCCACCGGTGGACATACTTAGACCCTATCTTTATGTGTTAGCCATGGATTGGATGCAGTGGACTCTCATACCACCAACGACAGGCGGCGTCTGGCCTGCTGTTCCTCAGGAGTTGAGTGAAACACTGACTCTGACCACCGCTCTGGGTTATAGCCTCTTAGCCTGTGAGACATGCATGCTGAACTGCCGCTTTGATCCTGTGAGTATTTCCAGCAGACAACAGGGGCTTGTTAGGCTGGTTCCTGTCAAACGATTTTTAGTTTCAGGAGTCTTGTTGTCAATTGAGACTTATGTACAACATGACTGATGAATGCTCTGCTTTCTGGTGCTCAGCATAGACCATTTTAAAGGTATTATAGAAATATTACAGTGAAATGAGGCTGTTTTATGTTTTTTTTATGTTGGGTTTAAATTAGTTGAGCGTAAAACACATTTTGACCAGGAAAATGCTTCGACTTGAGCAAGTCGTGCTTACATGCACAGTCACCATGCGGAAAGGCCAATTTTGAGCCAGGAGAAATACTGGAAATAGAAACGTCTTTTTTGGGCTAGTGAATCTGTCATTTAAATGTCATATTTTATATTTTCTCTGATTTTTCTCTTTAAAGTAAGCAAGGGGAAACTGCCGTAGAAGGTTCTGCAGTATTGGTATTCTCACAAACTGTAATGTGAGTTTAGACATGAAAGATTTTATGAAGACTTTATTTTTTTTCTACTAAAGTACTGTTTGTGGGTGTGCCAGACATATATTATAAAGCAGTGTTTTATTGGCAAATTTTGAAATGCTCTAATGCACAGTTCATTTTACATACGAATAAAAAAAAAAAAGTATTTAAAAACTGCCTTAAAAACAATTCATGTGGGGAAAATCGGCTTCTACAGTCTTTGTGCACTCTCTCTCTCTAGCACTGTTATATTAGCTTGTGTTACTGCCAAAATGAGAACCCATAATGCGCTCACTCATGATGAAGTTTAATTGGGTAGAAGGCAAACCCTGATGACTTCCTCAGACGCCATCTTGTTGAAATCATGTTTTGTTTTTGTTTTGTTTGTTTGTTTCTTGTTTTTTCTTTTCTTGTGACCTGGGTGGGTTGATTATGTTAGCTTGGCTCTTGTGCTTTTGATTGATTTGTAGCAGTTGCAGTGTTTCCCACAGGTTTGGATTCGGTCTTGGCTGTTAGCTCATGTGCACTTACAGAGGCACAACCGTGCTTGCTTCAAATATTTAATTGTGAAGTACTCTGTGACAAATACTGGAGGAATATAATCAGATCAGAGTCTGTAATCATCTGGGTGGACTTCACTTCCACTCGTCTTTGCTGGTGCTGCTGTTCACATTCTGCTCGGCAACCACAGTGAGCTCAACAATATGGTGCATGAAGCAGTTTTCCACCTGCTGCTGTTCTGATCAGAGTGGCCTTCTACCTCGGAGAGGATCTGCAAAGTGGACTACAGACTGTCGTAGCCAGTTTAGGTCCAAGGCAATAGAGTTAGTTTGAAGAAAGTGTCTCTCAGACCGCCGCAGCAGGAATGCGGCCGGCGAACCAGCCAGTAGGGAAAAACGAGACCGAACTTTAAGAATAAGAGTGAGAGGATAGTGGTTGATGTTTTTCATTCAGATGAGTGAAAAAATAAAAATGAGCTGCCAAATACTGTTTGGCAGACATTAGTATATGTGAATTTTTGGGCTACATAAAATCTGTATAGGAAACACTGCTTTGGTATTCTTTAAATTGCCTGGTTTAAAATTAGGCCACATGAGTCTGTTAGCATGTCTTTAAACATATTTTCAGAACCTTTGAGTATAAATCATACGACTTGAACGGATGAATTGTCTTTTACCAGTAATTATACAACTCAAAGTTAATACTCAAGAATTCAATGTCATTTCTTTTTTCTTTTTCTTTCTTTTTTTGAGTAACTACATATACTGATGTAGTGACGCACATTAACTGAAGTGGATTTCTCTAATCTGGCTTTGTTCTTTCACAGGAATCTGCCAAGGTTTCGGACCTCAACCCCAATGCGAAAGCATGGGCCAACCACATGTTTAGCCTGGACCCCAGCGGGACTGCCGACACCACAACTGCTGCCCTGCAGCCATGGAAGGAAGGCTGCGATAGTTCGGCCGACCCCGGCCCAGAAGGTCATTGATGCAGAAAAACTGGCTACTTATATACTTAGAATCTGACATTTGGTCACCATAGTGCAAAACATCTCCATTTCAGATAAATCTAAATAACACATTACAGAGCATAGATAAGAACATAAAACGTTCCCTGCTTCTAAAAGGGTTTGTCAGTATAGCAGTGATACGGCTGTGCGATATGACCAAAATCTCATATAAGACATTTATCGTGCTGACAACGATATATATTACAAAATTCTGGACATAGACAATGTAGTAATAGTGCTGGTATTTCATTGAAAATCTGGGATGATTAGACTTCGCCAGTCATTGGTTGGTCAGGCATTAATGTGTTTGACAGCTGCATGTTTGACACCCAGTATCTTAAATATAAAATAACCCCCAAAAAGTACACACAGTTGTTTCAAAGAAAGTAGCTGTTAAATACAAAATGATGCTGCACTGCCTTTTGCTAATAGTTTTTACAATTTTACCTCAATGAAAAGTAGTCAATTTAATGCAGGTTGGCTACATGAAAACCTTCTGGTAAAACGCTGCCACCATGTGGTGCAAGTTAACAATTTTCAGAGGGTTTTTTACAAAAATCACCTTTAAATTTTGCAGGTAAATACTGGACCTGAAAAAAGTAGAGAATTATAGATTTTGTGGTTGTGTCAGCACAAAGCAGGCGAACATTGCCAGCAGCTAATTATTAATTTAATGCTGAGAAACTGAAAAGAGTATACAGCTAATCTGAAGCTGAGGTGTAGAAAGAAAGCGAAATGTTGGCATGTAGCCTACTTGCTAAATCTATAATAATATAATAGTGACAAACAGCACAGTCTTATGTAAAAGCCTGCTTTGTCCACTCTGGTTCCCTTTTCCCACCACACAGGAGACACCCTTTTAATCATTCATACTCAATCTAGTGTGAGTTATGAATATTCCAGCCTCAGTCACCCTTCTTCCTTTATAAATGGCAGTAATCACTCGCTTCAATGTGCTCGGCCAAGTTTAGCTGCACAGGCCACAAGGATATGGTGGTGAAACAGAAATTATTGATTAGTCTCAGTTTGACTGGCATTGATGTCCTGCCCTACTTCATCTTCCTCATCCACAAAGACATTTATGGAAAAATGTTATCACAGAGGACTGATTTAATGCAGCTGGGCCATGCATGTAGTAGTTTGTGATGGAAAATTCACACCACGCCTGCAGTGGTAACAGTGATTTAGTCATGACACTGCCTGGTTCCTCTTATGTACCCATTCACTGTGAGTATGCTAAACCATTACATGCACATGGAAGCTCATTTTATTTCCGTTGTCAAAAAACAAAGGAGGGATCATTAAAGATTATGATTTTAAGTCACTTAATATCATGTGACACTCCTCCTTTCACCTGTGTTTCCTTTTACATTCATAACGACCTTAAACTCGAGTACTTCGTTTACCGTGGACCCATTGTTTGAACGAAACAAAACAAGTTTTATGGCAGATGATGAAAAATAAGGAACTTGTTTTATTTAATGGTTTGTCTAACAACCTTGGTGCTTTGTTTCAGACTGTAGGCGATGCCTTTTTCACTTAGAAGGCCCTAAAACTAAAAATAATGAAAATACAGTTAAAAGTTTGGGGGTCCCATACTGTCCCACAGGCCCTATGTTTGGCACCCGTTGGTTAGCAGTTTTTCAGATGTTTGAATATTCACCATTATGTTTCAGACCTATGTTTCATTAGTTGCCTGTGCTTTCCTTGTAATAATTGTTCATATTTTATTAGTGAACAGCAGCGTTGTTTCTAAGGCGGCTGGGAGTGATGTGTTAAATTAAGAGAGATGACAGCCACAGAAGCAGTGTGTGGACATCTTTAGCAAACGCATGTGGACTCCTAGGCTCCTTCACAAGACCCTTGTCAGGAGGACTCGATCGCTTGTCGCTTCTAGTCAGACACATCTGTGTTTGTTTTGACTTTTGCAGCGTGCTTTGTGTTAAAGTTTGAAAGAGTAAGCAGGTCTAAGCATTTGAACAGAAGTCCCACAGGCTTAGAGACTGGTCAGTGACCCCGTCCCAGCTTCTGGCCACTAGGCAAGCGGTTGTTGGAGATTCACCATTTAAAAATCGCAATAAACAGTGTTGGAAAAAATCATCTTGTGATCATTTTGGTTGCCAGCAAGTTGCTGAAATCACCTTTAGTTTCCATGGAAAACTCACAAACTCTGGAAATATTCGGGTTTCCCTCACCAAGCTTTAGTGAAACTTGAATTGCAGCACTAATTGGAAACGTTTCCCTTTAAAGTAAAAGTTGTGCCTCAGCAGTAACCAGTACAGCCACCAAGTTCAAAGGCTGCAACTTTGACTGAACCTCCTACACATACTTCCAATCAGAGTTCTCTTCTCTTAAAAGATTGACTTTTTTATTTTTATCTGTGAAGTGGCCTTTGTGCGGTGCTGTTATGGTCGCTGTTTTGTCAGCTCCTGCCAAGCCTTTTGTGTTTGAAACGAATCTAAAAGATGAAACGAATCATTTCCCACGGGGGGAACTGTTTTCAGTTTAAGTCACTCTACCGTTCAGTCGTGTGCAGAGTGTTTCCATAGAAGACCCTGAAGAGAGTTTAACCAGACCTTAAGGAAAATCGCACGCGCTGGCTTTTCTTTGGTAGTTTTTCGTGGTGGAGGTTGCTTAAAACCCTAAAACACAAAATAAGAGGAAAACGCTCTTGAATAAGCTTGAACTCATCGCCTTTACTAGTTCCACCCGGTGTCACCCTGCTTTATCTTTTTGTTTGTCCTAATACTGTTTTTGTAAACAGTTATGTGCTTGATTACCTAAATGTAATTATCAGAAGTATATTAGGATGTTACTGTTCTGGCACATCCTTCATTTGTGATCTGTTGTCATTTTAATTTGCTGTTGACTCGACATTGCCTTCATACCCACCTTGTTTTTAATTCAGTGTAAATTAAATCCAGAGCAGCACTTCTCAGGATTTATTGCTAGGC
This sequence comes from Hemichromis elongatus, assembly GCA_015108515.1. Classification (NCBI taxonomy): domain Eukaryota; kingdom Metazoa; phylum Chordata; class Actinopteri; order Cichliformes; family Cichlidae; genus Hemichromis; species Hemichromis elongatus. Next base: position 11,061 of record VUQR01005366.1, read on the forward strand.
TTATTGCTACGCTACAGCCAGAAATAAATTGCTTGTAAATATACAAAATATACAGTTTCTTTCTTGGTACACTTTACTTGAGAAACATTTCTAGTTAATGTATTTATTATAAAATAATAGACCGCAAAGCTACTTGTTAGTACTGTTATTAGTACAATATTAACACTAGTGCAATATTTACATTTATGTTAACACATAATTTGTTTTTAAAGGCAATACTTGTTTTTGTTTAGATGTCATTAAAGCTGTAAAAAGTAGTATCATAATTGATATAACATAATTGTTCATTGTTTGAGTTGCTCACTTTATTATTGTTTATTTCTAAGAGAAGATCTGTTATGCTCTAAAAGGAAAAGAGCGTTCTGAATGGTGGTCCTTGCATCTAAAGCAGGAAAAAGGCTGAATTTATGAGCCAGGCCAGATGCTTCGGATTGCCCCTGGTAATAATGTCCATTTGTCATTGCACAGGTGTTTTGTTGCTGAACTGGGGCAAGGTTGGAAATTGGGCACTTGGAACTTAAAAAGGACACAGCTCTCAAATCACATTGAAACTGTTTTCTTGCTTTTTCTTATCTTCTGTTGTATGCTCATATTTATGAAATCAGAATTTTAAATAATGAGGAGAGCATCTGTCATGTAAACGGTGAGAGCCAAAAGCTCAAGCTGATCTGATCTAAATACTCAGTATCTACTCTTGACTCTGTATGATATCACCCACCTGCTGTTCACACCTTGTGAAGCCGGAGGGGCAACCAATCAGAAGCAATATAGTTTAATGGAAGGTTGTCCTTAAGTGGCTTGTTTTAGAGGTTGAACTGAGGAGCTGGATCAAGGCCCAGTATAAGATGCCAGTCAACTAATTTAAACTACAAACCATGTAAAGCTACACTGGAGTCCATAAATTAAAAATAACTACTATTATGCTCATAGCCCCCCTTTTAAATAGCAGGTGATATTCCTATGCCTTTAATCATTATTATAATGCCCATTGTTGATTGTCACAGGCTATGAAGCCAGTGAAGACAAGGCTTACAAGGAGCCCCTTCTAACCGACCCAGATGAGCCTCCACCGGTACCAGTAATGCTGGCTGAGCCAGCCGCCGTCACTCTGGAGTGCTCCGAGTCAGCCTACACAGAATACCCCGAGCCTGGGCGGCCAGGGCACACAGGTGGGCTGGTTTGTGACTGGTCGTTAGTCAGAGGAGGCTCTGAAGTAGTTGAGTACCAGTGGTATTTATCCACATGTCTACACATGGATACTTTCTGCATATTTTTGATGGGGCGGCGTGGACACCCAACTTGGAAACAGCGTAACTTGAAATCGAGACGATGTACGGGATGTTCACATTCATATCACAGGCGCAGCTATTAGAAGGCCGAGGGATGGCACTGGCGGCCATATTTAATTTTAAGTGTGTTGGGCTCTTCAATCAAACGGGGATCTAAATATGTTTGATTTCACCGGATCGTGAATAACTCGAGGTTAGAATAAACTCCAACCAAACACAGTCGGCTAATGTGGTTGAATATTAAGGGACAGTCTGTCCTCTGGTAGTGGATTTAATTTAGGAGGAGAACTGTGACCGTTTGAGAGGTATTTGTTTTATGTCTTATTTATTGCATCATTAAAATTTCATTGACTTGTTCCAGACACGATCTGCTACAAGACATTTATCTCTTTAAGTGCCCTCTGCTTGAAAGAAGCGTTGACAAAAACAGCAAGGCTAAGGGAGGAAGGGGTATAAAGATGACCGTGATTATTCAACCGTGTACGAGTAGGTTTCACAGTGTCTGTCATTGCTTCCAACACATTACATTAGCGTTCGTGAGTATTTGCTGTGTGTAAATACGACACTCTTTTGGTGTTTTCTTTTTTTCCTCCTCCATATTTGACAACCCTCTCCACCCACATCCCATTTTGTTGTCTGGGTAATGTTTAGAGGATTGGAGATGAGATGAGCTTCTTCTCCTGCTCCTTCTTATACCAAAATCTTTATTCTCTATCAACAGGCAGTGATCCCCAGCCGGACAACCCCCAGGAAGGCTTGAGGGAGCACCTGAAGAAGACCCTGGAGTTCTGTCTTTCCCGGTGAGCTGATAGCTTCATATCACATTACAGCCCAGAGTTCTGTGCCTTTTCTTTGAATGTAGGAATACTTCCTTCACTGATCCTCTAACTGTCCATGAGAAACTGGCGTACTGTGCTGTAATCTCAGCCCATCTACTTCAATCATTGCTCAGCAGCTGTTTCATGCTTGCTAATGGAGAAAGGCACTTAAATTAAGATCTGGAAGGAAAAACATCTTCTTGAAAGTGATTAACACCATGACCAAAAGACTTGTGGATGACTGTGTGCAATCCACTCATGTGTTATTCCGCCTCCTCGAGTCCTGCAGATCCTGATTGGTATAATCAGCACATTGGGCTCAAATAATACTTTCTGTGGCAGTGAAACCTCAGGGGTCCACGGTGGCCTCATGACGTAAATGTTGTCATCCGCCTGTGTTCCCAAGGGCCTGCATCTGTGTGCCCCCCAACTATGACTGTTGGCTGGCTGCACGTGTGAACACGACCTGAGACCCACTGTACCATAAACAAAAGTGTGTCTGCTTTATGCTTTTTCTCATATGCTATTAGTTCTCTCCTGGTTTACTCCCAGGCCTCGAATTTTATTTTATTTTGGCCATCGAGACAAAAATCCAGATTTTTAATACCTGGTTTGTTTAATTGCATTTGTGTGTATTTGTTCTACTAGAGAATTTAAGATTGGCTCAAACGACGGTGACCGCCCATGAGATTGATTTTCAAAGTAAAACATGGGGCTTTAAACCATAACGAGCTTCGTGCTAAACATTTCTGATGCAAGGCAGTGTCCAGCTACGGGCCCAGTATGCATTTATACTGCTGCACATCTTAACCAAATACCCATCTAATATTATAGTTCGTTTTATCAGTGGTATTATCGGTCTGAGTATTAGTAGTAATCTAAAGGTCCAGAATAATTAGCAACTAACGGTTAAAAATACATCTGCCTACCGCTGTAGTCTCTGCTAGTGAGAGACGGGACGGCTGCTTTCAGCCTGCGGCAAAGTTCACAAGAAATCTTAATTTGGACATCGTGGAAAACTAAGCAAGATGGGTTTTTTCTTCTTCTTCTGCTTAATTAATTTCTACATTCCTGGTTCAAAACAAGCCTGTGACAATTGATGTTTAAGCTTTTTGACCAGATGGTCTTTTAAAGGACTCTTTGCCTTTTAGGTTTGACGGCGTTAACAACGGCTGCTGTTAATTCGAGGAAAACATTTTCTCCCTCGCCACCCGAGTCCCAACCGTAGCGCTGCCTCCTCGTTATTCGCGCGCAGCTCGAACGAGAACCCCGTGTGTTTGAACATTTTTGTTTGGGGGGGGGGGGGCACTTAAGCTCTGTGGGTTGAATGCGGTAACACTGTTCATTCAGACTGTCACAAACTGGGCCACACACTAAATCCAATTAACAGAAGGCTCATTAAAATAAAATAATAATAATAAACAGCGGTGGGTGAAGTCAGTGTGATCAGTGGTGTGAATGTTATATTGCATGATGCAACAAAACAAAACAAACAGTCAACGAGATCCAAAAGCGATGTCTCAGGGCGCCTTTGTGGAGCACTTGTACACTGAATCGGCTCAGCCGCCTTTGTGCTGTGTCTGTCTGTCCTAACAGGGTTCATGGGAATTCTGCTTTTATTTCTCTCTCTCTCTTTGTCAGAGCAAATTAATATTTTCAGTCGTACTGGGATGTGTGATGGTAATTATATGTTCTACCATCATTGTTCATGGGCTAAAAGAATTATTAAATCCATCAATAATTAAATGTGTGTGTGTGCAGCTAGTGTACTAGAAGACTGTGTATTGTTTTTGATACCGGTCAGGCCTCTTCTCTCCCTCCCTCTCTCTCCCCCTCTGCCTGTGGGCGTGAGGCGTAGTCTGAATGAAAGCCTTATTTCATACTTTTGAATGCCTCTGCGGTGGTGGTGGCTTAGCTGCTGATTTGAAAGGAACTGAGGCCTTGAAAAATTCATTTCATTTTCTCCTCTCTGTGAAGTTGGAACAAGCCAACAACAATAGCATACTGTTAGCTTCTCCAAAACTACGGTGGAAGTTAAAAGGGAAAAAAACAAAGATCAGATATGAAAACAAGAAGCTATAGAAACCAAAAGATTACTGTTGGGTTACAAAATACTGGACCATACACAGCCATAGTGCATTCCATGAAGGAAAAAAAACTCACAGTTGGACAAGTAAAGCAGCCAAATGCGCAACAGCTGTAAACTGAAGGAGCTAAGAGGTTCAGAAGGTGCGCCTGTTACCAGAAGAGCAGCGATTCAGATTCACCGTGCCACCCTCGAGTTTCCTCAACAAAGCTGATGTTTATTAAATGTGTAAGAGTCACTCTTATTTAAGAGCAGGTGTAAGTGTGGGTGGTAATCAAAGACTTGTGTTTATCAGAGTGCATGGGGTTTGTTTTCACCTGAGCTGCACCACAAAAGTGTACCTAACCCCTCCTGTCTGCGTCTCTGTTTGGCAGGGAGAATCTGGCCAGTGACATGTACCTCATCTCCCAAATGGACAGTGACCAATATGTGCCAATTGTGACGGTGGCCAACCTGGACCACATCAAAAAGCTCAGCACGGACGTGGAGCTGATTGTGGACATCTTACGATGTGAGCTAAATGCTTTCAAAGTCACAGTTTCATGCACCAGTTATTCTTCCCTAAGTTAAATCACAACTCGTCATGATGGTTGTTTACCTGAACGAGCTGCATGTCAGGAAAACCTTATCAGCCAGAGTGAATTTCTATCAGCATGTGGTTGGAGATGATTTCCCAGGAGAGGTCGTTAAAGTGCATCCAGCAGAGTCTTACCTACTTGTGTTTGATTTGTGCTCGTACTTAGTTTACTGTTTAAATTAATCCTTTCTAGCTTGAAGGCCTTTTTATTTAATGGCTCATTGATCTGTACACTGCCAAGATTTTATATTTGAATTTAGTCCGGTTATTTTAAACAAACCATCGTGTAATTATGCTGCCCTTAGGCTTTTAGCGTTAATATTTATTCGTTTTCTGAAGATGCGAAGGATGAAACTGCTTGTAATTTACAGATCACCTCTTATGCCAGTTTCAGGTCTTGCATCTATGATTAGCAGTTTCTAATATTTATATAGAATAGAATTGAACTTTATTGTCACTGCACATGTCACAAGTACAAGGCAATGAAATGCAGTTTATTTATCTTATACTAAGCCTCGGTACAGCCCCTGTCCATCCCGTCTGAAACATTTTTAGCTCCCTTCCCATCCATTTGAGACGACGTTTCTTCACACACAGTGAAATGAACCTTTAAAGTTACGGGAAAGAAAAGAAACGAAAATCTTTAGAAACAGATTAGAATAAAATCCAGGTCCTAGACACTACATTTCTTCACTTTAGCTGTTGATTATATTTTGTTATATTCTCCTTAATTTATGGTCAAGAAAAAAGACTTGCTTTACATTGTGACACTTGGATGTGGGTGAAATATTAATTTGTTTAAAGCTTTGGAAAACTTACAAATGTCATGTCCATATGTGGCTGGGGAAAAAAAAAAAACAGTAAATCTAGCTTATGGCAGATTTTCACAGAGCTTAAATGAGCTGTTCAAAATTTCATGTGGATGTTTGAGGCTCAGATACAAAATTTCACAGTTTGAACGTGAAAATTCTGCAAGGCTTCATTAGATGTGTGAAAGTTATTGTACATAATAAAGCATCTGATTCTGAGGAGGGATGTAGTGATTGGTCCTTCCTGAAATGGCCCATAACGGCAATTTATGGCTTCCTGCAGCTTTGCCATTGGTCCAGGTGGACGAGAAGGGGGAAAAGGTGCGACCCAATCAGAACCGCTGCATCGTGATCCTCAGAGAGGTTCCAGAGAGCACGCCAATAGAGGTCAGTGTTAAAAGGCGATGTCCGATCACACCATCTGTCCTTTGACGCTACTGTCATGAGTCAACAAACACTAAAAGCATTATTATTCCATAGAAATGGCTAACGCCTAGAAAACAAGCATAGCTTATGTACACTGTAGACGCCAGTTCTGTCTGGGTGTCTCATTGATAGTTTGCCTTCATGGTCTGTTCACATTTGTTTATAAGGTCTTCTATTTACAGCCTGGGACTGTTAAATATTTACTTTTAGTTAATTAAATTTAGTTCTTCTTTGATATGTATTTTACTCATTTCTGAATGGGGGCTATTGCTAATGAAGTCCATTTAAACATGGAGGAAGTTGGTGAATGCTTATGCCTCAGTGACCGTAATTATTAGTTTGCGCCTGTACAGGTAACTATACATGTATTCTTGCTTTATTTAGGATTTGGCGTGTTTTATGTCATGTTCTTGGATGTTTTTTAAATCCTAGATCTCTGCTATGCTTAAAGCTCAGTCTGCACAATGCTGTCAGTATTCCACATTCAGCTAATTAAACCGTGATAACGAGGTGGTATGACTCTGAAGGAGACCTGGAAATAGACATTTAAGGTCGACGCCTCACCTTTCTAAAATACAGAGTCAGGATTTTACCTTACCTTTACCAGGACCCATCCTTTCCCAGCAAGCACCACAAACCACACACTTTGAGCATTTTGAGGTTATTGACGAGCATTTTCCTGTGGAGCAGGGAAGGTAAAACATTTGCAACACCTTATGCGATATCAGTCACTCGCTTATCTTCCCCAGCCTGACAGAACATTTTCAGTTCAGCTGACTCCGAGCTAATGACTGTTGTCACAGCGGTGCGTTTTCAGCTCCGCAGAAAGCGCACGTCAAACAGATCGGCTCATATAACAATATTTTTCTATCACATCATTCCCCATAATTCCCTAAAACTGGAAAGTACACTAGTTATTTTTCTCAGAGCATCATGTTTGGTTGTGAAATATAGAGAGAGTAGCAGCGAAACACGGTTTTCTACAGCTTATTTAATTTTTGGTTGTTTGTAGTCTAAATCTTACGACTATTAAATGTAATAAATGTAATAAATGTAACTTTGGTCTAGTTTAACCTGCAGGAACTTATGAAGGCTCCTTTAATGCATTTTGTACCCACAGACGAAGAAAAAACATGGCTGTAGTGTCTCCTGATGTCTTTACAGCAGATATGAAGTAAATTCATCAAACGGCTAAAAAATTATAAGCATCACTAGACAAAAAATGGATTGCATTCATATAGCGCTTTTCAAGGCACCCAAAGCGCTTTACAATTCCACTATTCATTCACACACTGGTGGAGGCTACAGTTGTAGCCACAGCTGCCCTGGGACAGACTAACAGAAGCAAGGCTGCCATATCGCGCCATCGGCCCCTCTGGCCAACACCATTAGGTAAGGTAGGGTAAAGTGTCTTGCCCAAGGACACAAGGACCAGGATAGACAGCTGGGGGATCAAACCGGCAACCTTCTGGTTTCAAGATGAGCGTCCCAACCCCCTGAACCACGGTCGCCTCAAAGAAGCGACAATAGGTCGCCCAGTAGGGCAGCCCTCCATCATGCACTTGATGATGCAGATTGTTTTGCTTGTGAAGTGAATGTGTAAACTAGTTCTGTATAGAATTAAAATAATAATGATAATAATGACAAAACAGAACCAGAAGGTGACCCCGGCTGCTTGAAGAAAAAATTGAAGAAAATATCTTTAATATTAGACACATCCTCTGCTTCAAGGTGTAATTTTGAATGAAGCTGGCTTTAGGTTAAACTAGTACAGCACTTCTGTAGTTTATTTCACACAGTGCAGCCTGTGCCAACATGAGGGCACCAATGAAATCATTCAAATATAGCAAAGAATGATCTAATCTGCCATTAGACAATATGACAGATGGAGGAAGCTTCCAGGTCTGAAGCATGACGTCAGTACAACGTGCCGCAAACCTGCCGTCTAATGACCAGCAGGGGGCAGCTGTGTTGATTGCAGATAAACTGAAAATAAACATCATGTAAGGAACAGAAAGTATTTATTTAAGATAGCCACTATGGTGCCAATGAGCATATGTCCACTGTTTTTTGGGAAACAGAAGTGGGAGTCTGTAACCTAAATAGATCCTCATTAATTAATTAATTATTATTATTTTTTATTTTTTTTACTAGGTTTTCTTGCTTTTTTTTTAATGTGTAAAACCGCTAACAGTATCAGAAAGCTACTAGACTTTCTAAGGTAACAGATCTGTAGTAAAACAGTGGAATGATGTTCTGTCTTGCTTTTCAGGAGGTCGAGGCTCTTTTTAAGGGGGACAACTTACCCAAGTTTATCAACTGTGAATTTGCCTACAATGACAACTGGTTCATCACTTTCGAATCAGAAGCAGATGCACAGCAGGTATCCTAACATGTGGACAGTTAATGTCATGCATTCATTCTGTTTTGATTTCATAGTAATCAATACTAGTATTTAAGTCAGAGTTTAAGCATCAAAGTAATCGGTGAACTTTGTGTGTTTTAAGTCACTAATACTGTGCTGTTTCCTTTTTTTAAAGGCATATCAGTATCTCCGTGAGGAAGTGAAGACCTTCCAAGGGAAGCCAATAAAGGTAGGCTCATATTTTATTGGTTTGAGGCGGAGCTGGAAAGAAAAAGAAGGGGGGGGGGGCAGAGCAAATAAAAAGATGCTCAGTTTATGCACTTTGAACTATATTCAAGTCACTTCTGTACATGAATAGCGTCTCAAAAATCAAATGTATCCCCCGTCATGCATAATGAATCTGCAGAGAAGCACACAACAAAGTTTTCAGCAGACAGCTCACAAGTCACAGATTTCTGCTTAAGGGATTCATTCAGAGGTCTGCGTGTTATTTAATGAACACATGAAGCATGTGCAAATGTAAATTGTATACGTCTGTAGTAAAGCTTTTTTTTTTTTTTTTAATGGATCTTGACTTGTACAAATCATTAGCTTTCAGCTCATTGTTACACATGAATATTTATTAACAACCAATGAAACTAGCAAATTTTGTGAAGATGGTTGTAAAATGTATTTTTTATTTGTGTTTTTTCCCCCCTAAATTTATTAGCAGTTAGTAATAATTTGGCCTCTCCTTTGGGCACCAATTTCTCTCTCTGTTTGGGCTCTATCTGCCAGGCGAGGATAAAGGCGAAGGCAATCGCTATCAACACTTTCATGCCAAAGAACGGTTACCGGCCGGTGGAGGTGAACCCATACGCTCAGCAGCGCTACACATCCTACTACATCCCGCCGGTTTACAGTCCCCAGCAACAATTCCCCTTATACAGCCTCATCACGCCGCAGGCCTGGTCGGCCACACACAGCTTCATCGACCCAGCGCTGGTAAGACCGAGTTAATATGTGCTGATTGGATTTGGGAAAGAAGATGTCAAACAGGTGATCAGTTGTGTATTAAAACGGTAAATTCACAGATCTTGTAATCTTTTGGATTTAGGATTAAACCAGGACCAGCAGATCAGCACCAGGATTAAATTTAGTTAAACTTATATTTTCTGTCTGTGTAAACGGTGAAGCGGTCCGAAAAATACTTTTTGCTTTTTATAGTGGCCGCTTTATTAAATGTAAGCTGTTTAAATGGTGCGATGAAGCTTTAATACGTTTAGAGCTACTTTAAAATCTGAAATAAAAAATAACTTTTTATAAAAATACAACCATCAATAACCACATAATAAACATAAAGTTCAAAAGTCACACGAAGAGCTTAATAATTTACTACATAAACATATGTGGTTTATTTAACTTTGATGTGTTTTCTGTCTCCAGGTTACTCCATTTCACAACAGCCAATTCATCAATGGATTTACATCACACAGTTTCAAACCAGCGACGTCGCCCCTCACTGTCAGACACTACTCACCCAGGAACAGGTTTGTTATAGTTCAGTGGAACAATGTAGTTGAGTGGCCATGTGTTTAAAAAAACAAACATGGAACATAAGCCATTTGTTTTTACTTATTTGTAATAAGTAGTCGGCTACGTGATTGTAACGGTATAAACTGATTTTTATTTAGCTGCTTTTTAAAGTTTTGAGGTTTGTTTGTTTGTTATTCTAATTAATGATTTGTTTACAGTTTAAATTTAATGGGGCAAAAATTTCTGAAGTTGTCTTCTGTTGTCCGGTTTTGGTTTGAGCCCACATAATTGCAGCCTGAGTTTCCTGTTCTCAGCTGACAGGAGTGGGCACCACGTGTGGTCGTCTGCTGCTTTAGCTCTGCCGTTTCCAGGTTTGACATGTTGTCGGGTCAAAGATGCTCTTGTGCATACTTTAGTTGTAATCTCTGACTTTGTGAGTTCAGGCCGTCGTCCTGTGAGCTTGAAGCAGTCTGGCCACTCTGCTCTAACGTCAACGAGGCATTTTCGCTCAGAGATCTGCCGCTAGCTGGATGCTTGGTCAGAGCTTTCTCTGCAAACCCCCGAGAGATTTCTTACTTGATTAGACTCTCTTATTGCTCAGATAGGGATTTTTCCTGTTTTACAAAAACTAAGGTAGCGTTTTCCTTTTCTGCAGGAAACCTCACCTGAGGCCGACCATCCCCACAGCGGATCGCAGCACTGGGCTACTGGACAACCCAAGCCTCTTTGCCAGCTTTCCTAACGAAAGGCTCAATGGGGCTCGCAGCAGCCCGCCAACGCGACTTCCCAGCAGCCAGCCCCGAACCAGGTTACCCTCCACTGCTGCCTTCCCTCGCAGGGACACTGTGGGCACGGGACGAGTAACGGAGCCCGCAACCGCAGACTACTCCCTGGGGATCGGCAGAGGAAGGTCAGGCACTGATCATTTACTTGTTTAGAACAATAACTCTGCCACTCCCCTCTGATGGTGCAGGTTTCTAAAGCGTAATGAGAGGAATTTAACAGATATTACTCTGTAAAAGTTCACCCTGACATTTTAAATGTGGCTGTTCTAAAGAGAATACGTGAGTAGAACTATCAACTCAAGTGATTCTTTTCTTTTGTCCAAGAACAAAACGTCTTTGGAAATGGGATGCCACAAATTTCCTCAAGTTTTGGGTCGATGCAAATCAGAGCATGGTGTGGTCGAGATGTTTGGAAATTTAGCGCTAACAATCAAAAACCTTATCTAATTTAAATTTGGCCAACCTCCCATTCGGAATCATTTTCTCATACACCTCAACCGGCTCATTGTGGTACAGCATCCCTAGCACTTTGTGTTGGGCAGCAGCCCAGACGGAGGCCCCGGCAGACCAATCCCCGGCTACCCAGGCTGGCGATCGGCACAATCCTCCAACTGGATTCCATTTTCCTGAAAGTGGACAAACTGAAAGCAAGGCGAATCATGCTCCTGCTCTCACTCCTCGCCTGACTCACTCTGTTCAGGCTTACAAACTAACTTTAAACTGAGACGCAGCTCTCATCACCAGCGATGAGCCTCCATCCACAACTTGCGTCGCTTTAAAACAAAAGGCGAGATTTGCTCTTTGCCCAAATTTGCAGTCTGTGGCTAAATTGTGTGTAAGCGAGCACAACAGGACTTGTAGCAGATCTAAGAATAGCAGCCGCACTAGAAGCCGTCTGGACCGAACTGGAGATCATGACATTGAACAGGGCCTCAGCCAAATTTGAGTGAGGTAATGTTTTGGAGCTTTTTGGCCACACCCTTATCCAAAGCTGTTCTGAGCGATCACCTTTATCCTCCGATGAAACATTTATGTCGTGCTGCCAGAAATCTCTTCCAGAATGACAATGACTCACCATTAAAACACCAGATGAGGTAGTTTCTTTTAGAAGAAAATTTCTTTTAGAGGAGACTTGAAACTATTTTGGTGGCCTGAGATCTTAAGCTTTACGTTTACCTCTCTGTATGTTTAATGGGATGTGAAATGATCTTTTTTTGTTTTGGCTGTTCCGCAAATTAATAATCAGCTACTAAAAGTTTTGCATGTAACAGATAAAATAATGACTGCGGTGACATTTGATATCCAGAATGTCAACTTCCTTGTGCCATCACGATTCAGTGCACTAACTGAGGAACAGAAGGGGAGATCGTGGCCGTGTTTCACATTCTGTCAGATGCATCATTAGTGAAACTAATCTTTGGGTCCAACCTATTAAAATCTTTCAGTCTTCACATTCTGAATGTTGGCTATGAGAGTTAGAGCTAATTCATTCTAGGTGACGTTGTGTGAGGTGAAGTCGCTGTTTTTAGGTAGAACGGATGTTTGTAAATTGAGGTGTTCTTTTTCTTAAAGGAAAAATGTTTCTGCTTCTAGGAAAAAGAGGGACGAAAAGTTTACAGTAAGTACAGATTTTTATCCTCATCATTCTGATGTGTTTCAAACTTTATATTCCAGTTTTTTTCTGTGAGTTTCAATTTAAAGGAAGCAAACCATGAAAATAAGTCGAAGGCTGTTTTTTTTTTTGTTGTTGTTTGTTTTCTGACTCTTTGTTGCTTCCATGTAGAGAGTGACGCCTCAGTCGCCGCCTCCGCCCCCAAAACCCCCATCTCCAAGCTTCGAGCTCGGTCTCTCCAGCTTCCCTCCTCTGCCCGGAGCAGCCGGCCAGCTCAAAACTGACGACGTCTTCGACAACCGGCTGGCCAGCAGCGTAGTCGTCGGAAACTCCAAGGAACGGGTAGGAAATGGGACTAAACTCGCACTGAGACACGCTATATGTTTGTCAGTGGTGCGTTAAATTCTGTATAAATAAATGTAAACTCCAGTAAGCCCACACAAAACACAAAAATACAATGACAACCGCTTGAGACTTAAAGACAGTCTTTCCTTAGAACGACATCACCAACACTGGTCCTGCTTTTTCTGCGTACACTGATATATGTTCACCTGTGAAGAAAAGAACTGGCTGTAATATGTCATTTGTGCTGCTTGCTGTTTGTTGTCATTGCAGAATGTAAGTGCTGAATCCAGTAGTGGAGGCACTCTCTCCCCAGCTGGTCCCAAAGAGCCTCTCCGGTCCTCCACGTCCCCGATGGCCACAAGCTTTCAGCCCCCGCCGACCACCCCGACCACGACCTCTGCCTCGACACTGACGCCTTCCCCTGGCACGCCGCACAGTCCCGCTCCCTCCCTTCCAGTAACGTAAGAAGCACGCCGGTGGTGTTGTCTGTAAAAAGCCATTTAGTGACGGCCGTAGGGTAGCAGATAAGACTGTGAACATACACAGCATTCAGTGAAATGCTGTCATTAATTATCATAATGGTTTTAATATCTGTTAAGAAAAGCGTGTAAAGTAATAGCCTACGATTTAGAGAGACGGGATGTGACAGGAAAGGTGCCATCCACCCACGAGAACAGCCTGACATTGCAGTTAGGAGGCAGCGATTTCCAGGAAGCTTGTTAGCCTATTTCAGATCATTATAGGAAGTAAACGTGACAGAAAATGGAAATTAGGGGTATTAACTACAGAATCGCCAAGGCAGCCAAGTGCCATACCTGCAATGGCACTGCGACAGTTTTTCACAGCTGTGAAATGTGTCATTTTGGACATTTTAGTCATGTGGCACCATTAGGCTTCATTCTCTCACCCTGAAATAGGTAGGCGACTTCCAGCTGCTCCCTTATTCACGGGGGGTTGCCACAGCAGGTAGCTCTGGATGTTTTATGAGGCAGAATTTCTGTGGCGACTACCTTTCCCCAGAGCGGTTCGTGTCTCTTCCTGGAAGCAAACGGTGGCTATTTCACTCGCTTGTTAAGCAAATGTGTAAACCACAACTCACCAATAGCTTCCGAATTTAAAATGAGTGCTCCTAAGATATTACCAAGGCTTTTTTCCTGATACTTAGGTTTGTGGGAACCGGTAGACATTGCTGCTGTGTTTCACATTGCTTTGCTTTACCCATTATATTCAAATTTGCTGTTTGATAATTCCTGAACAGATGGGACTTTATTTTTCGTCTAAGCTATAATAGAGCAAAAACCCCAACAATTTGAGATGGTCCTCTACTCACTAGTTTATCTATCAAGGTTCAAGGAAATAACCTCTTGTTTTCTGCATATTCACATAAACATGAGGTTCATAGTTTTGGCCCCAGAAGGTGCACGCCTTGTGGCTGCTGTACCTTTGCTGTAGGAGTTGTGATCACAAAGTTCTGGGAACAGGCCCATAAAATGTTAACCTTACCTTATTTAAATCTGGACAGTGTCACGTTCAAGGTCCTCTTCTTCCGCATGTCCAGGTGGTTCTTAACGCAGCTGCTTTTGGGGTTTTTTTTAAAAACATTTTAAACACCATGAGCTCCTCCAACACTTTTATCGAAAATGAAATTCAAGCTGAATGAGATCCATCGCAGAGCAACACAAGGCGGCACAATGGGATTTCACAGAAGGATGTAAAACTGGCCGCGGTGTTAAACACAGTCTCGAGCTGCACAAGAAGAAAATGTTGAATATTAGATTGGCCACATTAAGGTTAGGAGGAGCTTTTTGAATAGATCTCATCTTATTACGGTTAGCCTCTTTGCGCCGCACTGATCACTTCTTCGGCCATCATGTGCGCGTTTCGAGCACCTGCAGACCTATTAAATGATGCTAAATTCATTATTCCTTCCTAATGCTGCTGGCTCATGTTTGTTTATTCCAGGGAGGTGAAGGTGACAGAGGTGAAGCCGAAGGAGGCGCAGCTGTCCGTGGAGCGAGTTCCTGGGACTCTGTCCACTGCAAGCAAATCGGTGCAAGTCAACGGTGCTGCCACAGTCAGTACTGATTCCTCCTTTTGTTTTTTTTCTCCTTACCGTCCCTTTTTAATATTTGCTGCCTCTCAAGACACCTCAGTCACCATTAAATCGATCTAATCATGAAGAGTAGAAGGCAAATTAATTGCACCTTAATTCTGCGCAGTGTCATATTGACTTTGATTGCAGACAACTCGACTTTTAAAAGAAAAGCTGTGCATTTTTCAAACAGACACACGTATCAGCTGAGAAAGCTTTACTTGTAACAAGCCCAAGGCACATTTCCACTTACAGCTTTAATTTAGGTCGGTGTGGGGTGTCAGAAGGAAGTGGTGCATTTAAAGAAGAAAATCTG
>VUQR01005366.1:35590-47510 GCA_015108515.1 Hemichromis elongatus
TATTCTTTTGGGTTTTTTGTTTTGTTGCTGTTTTTTTTTTTTTTTTCCCCCAGAAAATCTTTTCAAACCTTTCTTGTAAGTTGTTGCATAATTATAGAAACTAAAGTCAATGTGGAGAAAAATTACACCAAGTTCTTCCCCATGAAAGGGAAAAAAGTGTAAAAACCGAAATAAAATTTTAAGCAATAATTGCAAAAAATATATAATTAGCAAATGATCAAGCTTTACAGGGCTGCAGTGCAACACAATGTAAAGTTCAAAGGGGCACTGTTACAACAATGTTATAAGCATCAGAACCAGCCTTTAGACCAGTGCAATCCAGTATGGAAAGAGAACGTTTTCTCTTTGTCGCTGCCACGTTTTGACTTTTGGGGGAACTTTTAGAAAAGCCTGATTGTAATAATTCGCTGTAGTAAAGAAGTGTGAAATGCACCAAGTAGTTTTCCAGCATTACTCTGAAACAGGATGTTTCCATAGCGATATTGCACTAAGAAAGCAGTCTTACATTTGTTTGATGTGACCGGCATATCCTGGTCAAAATGACTGGGGCTAATGCCACCAAGAGTAAGTATCTGCTTATTTGAAAACCAAATAAGATCCAGTCTGTTTTAATCAATTGACCAGAAATCCCAAATTTTAATGATTCACAGCACTGGGTGGGGCAGCAAATTTTGTGGGGTGGCTAGACCCCCCCCCACGGGCACCCTTTGGTGGCGCCCCTGCATAAAGGTCTTTAAGAAGTTGCTTTAGTTTTTGTGTCATTTTTATGTCACGGGTAAATTGGGTGTTATCTGCATTGCAATGGAAATAATATTAATATTAACAAACAATACTTGTCTTTCAATTGAAAACACCTAAGATGTCGTATTTCTTTAACTAATCTTATCTAGACTTTGAACCACCCGGCCAGCCGAGCTGCTTTATTAAGCCAATAAGGTGAAAAGTGCCTGCAGTCATAAAAAAAAGACTTTAGATTTGAATCTGACAGGATAGGCTGTACCGACCAGCACGTTCCTTCAGCGTTTCCCATCTTATCCACCTGTGGTTAGTTAACTTCTTACTTCCTGTGTGTTAGTTACTCGTCTCTAGTGTTTAGTTTTTTCCCTCCCCGTGTCTCGTTACCCTCGTCTCCCCGGTTACCATGTTCTCTAGATCCATTGTGTTGTCTCAGCCTCTGCTGTCATCCCCGTGTGTTGTGAAGTATTGTGGCTTAGGTTTGTATCTTAATCTCATGGAGTTAATTCTGAATAAACTTTTTTTTTTTTTTAAAAAAACACATCTGCCTGCCCATGAGTCTGTGTTTAGGTCCCTTTGCCTGAAATCCATGACCAAAGTCCTGCAAGAAGAAACACCACATGGCAGGTTATAATCTACACATAAATAAGACTTTTAAATAAGTGTAACTAGCAGAGACATTGTTAGGAGCTGCAAAACAGAAGATATCCCAGCTAAGAAATGTTCAGATTTTCACAAAGTAACTGAAACATTTTGAAGTTATTTATAACAAAGATGTAACGCTGCATTAATTATGATTGGAAAAAAAGTATCACCTGGATGCTTTGTTCCATTAAAAAATGATGGAAACAAACCCTGTTTCTGTACAAAAAACTCTACTTCTGTTCTCTGTTGTTGGTTTCCTTTTCTACGTTGAGCTCTAGTTCTGGCCACGCCTGTGAAGAGCATATTGAGCATAATGAGTTTAAAACAAGCTGCCTTTGATTGGTTAAGGAAACGTCCACATACTGTCAGCTAAAAGCATCTTTGTACAGATGAGAGCGGAAAGCCACAAGATGGCAGCATACTCACAGAGGACCCTGCCTCCCTTTTTTTTTTTTTTTAATCAGCTCTGTGTTGTCGGATGAGGATGTTCACGAAGAAACAAGCACTTTATGTCACTTTATTTCATATCCAGCTGTGATTCATGGTTATTACACAAAACAACTACAAATATTTCCACATTTTTATTGCTCATGCTAAACTTGCTTAGTCTCATGTTCATGACTGGATGCCAACGTGAGTAGGAAGGATAAATAAAAATAAAATAAATTACTTGCTTACATCCAGTTCTTATACATTTGTCGTATGGATATCATGCAGTGATGACGCACTAATTAGTTGATAAGATAGACTGTATATAAAAGATGTAGCTTACAGGTGCTGCAGGATATCGAGGTTCCCATCATTTGAAAAATGAACAACATGTTGTATCCAGTAAAGCTTGGAACTAGAGACTGAGACCATAAACTCATGAGGAAAAGGTTCTGAGGTCACAGAGAAGTCCCTCAGATGGTTTAATGATTGACAGAGTAAAGGATCCAAACGCAGGCCACAGGAGACCAGGGTCAAGTCCAAGATCTAAACCTGTAATCGAAGTCTGAGGTCACAGTCAGGTGGGCAGTCGGGTTCCCGTGAAGCAGGAGAGAGCGTGATGAAAGGCAAACTGGAACCAAGGAAATTTTGGAAAACTTTCACTGCAAGTAGAAAAGATGATTTGGCAGGTGTTGGGAGAAAACGGGGAAATTTAAATCCTGTGGAGGGTGATGAGGTCATTTTAATACAGGTGGAACTAATGAGGCGGAGCAGCAAATTAGAAAGGAGGAAAAGTCATATGCTGTAACGTGGATGCCTCGGCTTCAGCATTTTGGCCACTGCATTGCTGGGGTTTTTTTTGTTGTTTGTTTGTTTGTTTTTTTAAGGGGGGGGGGCATTGGAGCTGGAAGTGAACTTTTGTGGACGGGATTACTCTATTTTGCTGCATCCATAATGAGCTTGGATGCAAAGCACGTGCACTGATACCTGCTAATTTGTGCAAAGTAACCAAATAATCTGAATTTCTCTCACTGAAGCTGAAACAGAAACTTATTAGATGATCTGTACCACAAAACAAGTCAGATTATCCACTCCAAAGGACCCCTGCAGCACAAAGACATGGTGAAGAGTTCCGGCTCAGCGGCTTTGGTTAGCAGACGTTGGATTTCTGAAGTGTTTATGGGAATCTTTGACTAATCTCCCAGAAGCACGTTTTTTAGGTCAGACACTGATGCTGGATGAGAAACCCTGACTCGCAGGAGTCCTCTCTAATTCATCTCAAAGGTTGAGGTCAGGACTCTGCAGGTCAGTCATGTTCTTCTGCACCAAACTTGATCATCCACACCTTTATGGAGCTTGCTTTGTGCACTGGTGTGCAGCCATGTTGGAACAGGAAGTGGCCATCCCCAAATCGTTCCCACAAAAGTTGGGAGTATGAAATGATCCAAAATGTCTTCTAAACTCAACTCCTAAAAACAACAGCACCCCACAATCCCCTGATCATGCAGTCAGACAAGTCCCGTTCCCCTGGCATCTGCCTAACCCAGACTCATCCATGTGATTGCCAGTCAGAGAAGCGTGATTGGTCACTTTAGAAACACGGACGTTACAGTAAGTTGGTGACCTGTGTGCACTAAATGCCCCAGGATCTTCCAATCCCACACTGTGATTTTACGTGGCCTAGTACAGAGTTTTTTTCCACTTTGTTATAACACCACTGAGAGTTGACTGTGATTGGAGCACCTGAATTCAACGGTTGGGATGGGTGACTGAGTACTCTTTAATTTACCTTTAAACTCCATCTGCTGTCTGTTACCTAATTTTCTGATTGAGTGGGATATCACTGCAATATCGCACCTAAATAAGCATTCACTCAGCAGACTTTGAATGAATGAATTATTAAGAATGATTAAATTTAACTGAAATATAACAGAAAACAAACCATGAAGTCATGTTTTAGCTGTGATTATCTTTCTAATTACTGCTTCTTTGATCTCTTTGCTGCATGCAGCCTCGGTTATTACCTGGAGACTAATTATGCAAAAGTATATGAACTCCAGCTGACATATAAAACATCTAAGATCCATCTTATCAGTAAACATAAAGGACACAATAAGATCAACAGTGTGTGTGAAAATGAATGTGGCGCCCTCTACCGGTTTGTTGATCATGGTGTGAATATATTAAGCAGCACTTTATGTTTTCATCTTAACTCCTGAAACTTTGACTGCAAATCGATCAGAATAAAAATGCTGATTCCTGTGAGGTAAGTCGTAGATCTTTAGGATCACGTAAAAGTAAATTGTGTATATGAGGCTCGTGAAGGCGGCAATATCTAACAGGTGTGAGACAGGAAGAGACCAAATTCCGCATTCAAAATAAAAGCACAGCATTGGGGTTTGGATTGTTTGAATTTATCCATCTCCCAAATTGTTTAAAAAATTATTTACTCTCATTAGCTATCCACATATATGTGATTTTTTTTTTTTTTTTTTTTAGCAATGCCTTATATTGTTTGCTTTTAACAGACACACTGGTGAACCGTAAGTTGTCAGTATAAATGAGGTAAGCGGTGAGAACAAACAGTAGAAAAAAGAAAATGTTTAACATAAAACAATATATACAAAAAAAATCAATCAGCATTTCAATTGATCGATTTAAAAATAATTACATGACCAACCTGACGGTGTTTAACTAAATTCAGATTTTTTTATTCAAACCTGGATTGCTCTTGTTTTACCTATTTTTTTAAAATAAGCAATCAAGTAACTAAAAATATAAACCAGCTTTTATAGAACATTTTCATAACATACTTTATTCTGAAATTTTAATAAAAAATTAAAATATCATAAAAATAAAATTTTTTTTTTTTAAATCTATTTCTATTACGTCATACATTTTGGTTAAAGCTGGTCTGTGTCTGATTTACTTGGGTTTAAATTTGGAGGATCGTGTGAGAGCCACAGGCTTACCGCTGGGATCTTATTTTGAAAATACAAGTTCCGGCAGCAGCTCTGCAGTGTTGGCTGTCACTTGACGCTGGTTTGCGGAGAACGCGCAGAGCCGCTGCCGCACACGGAGCGACCCTGACGGACTCAGTGTGACTGACTTTGGATTTTTGTGGTTTGTGGAGCAGCCTGGGGACTGAAAACAGGGAGAAAGAGCCGGGAAACAGAGATTTAAGTCGGTTTGGAACGGCGGAATGGCGGACCGGGACCCGGTGCCGCTTCCTGCGGAGGTGCGGGCCAAACTGGCCGAGCTGGAGCTGGAGTTATCCGAGGGTGAGTACTTGTGTTTCACCGCGGACCTCGCCGGCTGTGCCGGGGCTCTGCTGCTGCTGCTGCTGCTCTGGGACTGTTTGTCCTTGCTGAGTTTGAACTGGTAGAAGGAAAAGTGCTGAGCTCCAACAAGTTCAAGTGCACGTCTGTTCTCTCTGTCACGCACACGCACACATGCTGCCACAATGACTGCTTTGACTGATCTGGATTTGGATGCAGGGGATGTGGCAGTGAAATGGAAACAGAGCTGTCACTGGCTGTGGAGAGACTACGGTGCTCCTAGGGTGTTCTTGGATTCAAAGGAGATCATTGCACGTTTACTCCCCCAAACTGACACAACGTCACCTGTCGCCAGGTATCATGGGAATAATATAGATAATAGATAAACATGGTATAAAGTGCTCTGGATGAACTGGGGTGGCCGCTGTGCACCAGAGCTCCACAGTAATGTTGCAGTGAAGCCTGCAGGGTGCCTCGTTATTGGTCAACTGTTGATTATCTGAAGGAGTTAATGAATCCTTACTCTACAGAGTGTCCCACAGTCCAAACACGGCCACTTTACAGCCAGCATTTACCTTTGAATCCAGCTCTACGTCACCGTTTAACACGTAATCGGTTTATTTTGTCTGTTCAAGTTTACAAAAATTCCCTACAATAATTCAGTCAGGTGACGTCTCCAAAATCCACACACACGCACGCTGCTCTGCTAATTCCTGATAAAAATCACAGAATATGTGGCAGTTTTAACCCTAATCTGTTGATCTGTGCATGAATCTTTCCATGGCGGCTGATAAACAACCCATAAAGTGCACTTGGAAGCCTCAGTGGAGCGCAGGAGGCACACGGCAGCCTGCTGTGGGGATATCCTGGGGATTCTGTGGAGGTTTGGGTTTGTCAGTAGGAAAGTTGTCGTCAGAGAGGTTTTGTTATAAAATCCCGTTGAGGAGAGCCCTGCATGCTGCTTAGGTGGTGCACAGGCAGCATGCAGCTGTTAGGAGACACACTTTTCACATGACAGCAGCCTTTTCTCCAGAGGCCCGATGAATGATTCCCATTATATTCCAACTCCCCCCCAATAACACTACAGCGTGCTATATCGGGTTGTTTTGCAAAATACTGAAATGCAGCTTGGGTATTGATTTTCTCATTAGACTCCCTCACCACCACCTCCACCTCCCTCTCTTTCTCTCTTTCTTCCCCTCCTTCCTCCTTCTTCTTCTTCAGATTGATATGTCACACTGCTGCAGACTCGCTCTCGGCCTGGAGAGTATCATAGTGTCATATTTCAGCTTCCTGCGAGCAGTGTTTTCCCTGCTTCCCTCTGAGTCTTTGGAGGCTTTGTGGGGCTCGGCCATGTATGGAGAAAGAAAACGCCACAGAGGAAGAGGGAGGGGAAGAGATTGTAACAGCTGACTGTGAATACACACATTGCATTTTAATGTTTCCTCTGCTGCTGCTGTGAACGCTGAAAAAATGGGACGAGAAGTGGTGATGAAGAGGAGGGATGGATGGGGCGGGGAAGGAGGCACGTATAAAGAGTTCCTCCAGTGTAAACAAGTGCGTCGCGGGGAAACGGGGTCAGATGCCCCCCCACCCCCTGCAATATTTACATGCTTTGCTGACGGTGTGAGAGTGCGCGGTGGCTGCGGATGCAAGGCTTCCCCGCGTCCTGCAGACTTTGACCTAATTTTTCAATTTCCACGCATCATCCCTCCTCCATGCTTTGAATCCTCTGGCCTCGGGGGAGTGGGGCGGGGATCTGGTGGCGGAAAACGCCGTTGTCAGCACTCAGGTGAAGGCAGAGCTTCACAAGGACCTCGTGCCCTGCTGAGGAGCACTCGAGCAAGGCATTACACCCTCTTGTTTCCCTCCTAACTGTCATCAGGTGGTGGGAAGCATCCTCAAAGTGCTTCAGGTGATGGAACAAACGTCTCTTTTATTCAGTGCATGAAACTGTTCTCTGAGAAAGTATGAGGATAATGGGTCGTATACCTAGAGGATGAGTGGCTTGCTCATGGGCACAAAGTTCCTGTGAAGCTGTGTCGACACATGGATGCTGACAGTAACAATGATGACAGCACAAAGCAAAAAACAGCTTTTCCTCTCAGCCTGCCTCCTACCCTACCTACATTTCCTTCATTTCCCAGCATTCCCCCTGTTCTGACTGCCTTCAGGGCACAGGTTTGAACTTGAGGATGAATTTTAAAGCCTGCTGGGCGGACGCTAGAGTGAGCAACGCGGTGAATAGCCGTGAGTGAGATAAAAGAGGAGGCGACCTCTCACTCGGACGCTGACCCATCGCACCGCTGGAGTGCATCCTGGGTTAGCTGTGGCTTTTTTTTTTTTTTTTGTCTGTCTGTGTGTGGCGTGAATGTGGCATGTTTTAAAAAATAATAATAACTTTATCAGCCTTGGAGAAAATAAAAGCTTGAATGACTTCTCCCTGCTGGATCTGGTGTTGGAGAAGCACGGCTGGAAAACGAATGTCGCAAACGTCCTCACGCTGCAGGTCTGCGGCCTGGACCCGGTCCTCACAGAGACGGACACTCGCACTGAAACACACAAACACACAGCTGCAGACTGACGGGCTGTCCTCAGCTAATCTGGCTGCTGGCTGAATATTAAGCTCTGCAGTCCAGCCCAGATAACAAGCTGTCCACCCCAACACACTGCAGATTACACACACACACACGCACACACACGCACACACACACACACACACACACACACACCAGGCTGACCTCGGCTGCTCTGCAGCGCTCATGCATTGTTGTCTCTGCTGTAGTTTTGATGCAGATTTAGGTTTGTTTCCATTTTCCTTCATTATGTGCTGCAGAAGGGCCCCTGCCAGTCGGCGCTGTGGGGATCTCGTCCCCTGTAAACAACCCAACGCATCACCTCTCAGTCCAGATTTTGGAGCCTTCCTCTGCTCAGGTTTGCTCTGGGTACTCCTGCTTTGTCGCACGGTCCAAAGACATAAACGTTAGATTAACTGGTGATAGGAAATTCTCTGCAGATGTGAACAAGTAAATCCTAAACTAAACAAAGAGAGATGTGCTTTTTCTACTTTTGCCAAACTTTCTCAAACTTCCCCTCCTTCCCATCAAGGCGACGGCGATTCTTTCCATTAGTATGATTCCAGAATTAAAATCCGGCTTCTCCGGCAGCTACACTCAACGTTCCACATCCACAGTGATTAACTGGTTCTTTTCACAGGTCTTTGATTCTCCTCTTTGCTGTCAGCTGGGACACAACTCCTACACGTTAAACACACATGCCTGCTGATGAATTTCTCTTGATTGTCTAATCAATTCATCAGCAGATAATCAAAGCTCTAACTTTGGCTGCAAACGTCCAGCTGCTTGCTGACCTGTTTGGGTAAAAACGGGTCAGCAGCAGTTTTTTTTTTTTTTGTCTTTTGGGTTTCAAAGGGGCGTGCTCATGCAAAAGCGAGCTGCTGCACTTGTAAGTGTATGCATCTCATGGCGGAACGTATTGAAAGTTACTCCAGTGTCACATTTCACCGAAGAAGTGAAACTTGGGCGAGCTTGGGCTGATGTTAAAATCGCTCTTGCTTCACTCACATCTGGTCCTGATAAGAGTCCTGTGTGAGCCTTCAGCAGTCAGTCTGTTATTCTAAAGCGCTCTCTCTCTTCCCTCTTTCTGTTTTTCCTGAAAGATCTTTCTGTCCGTGGCTCAGCAGAAGCGCTTCCTCTCAGCTCTGATATTTGAAAAGGACTCTAGTGTTCCTTCTCTGTGATTTATCGCCCATATTTTGGACCTGTAGGGCCATTTCCCAGAATTCATCTCTTGGTTCACGTGGTTTAAAGCAGATCTGAGGTCTGAGTGCTGTTTGGAGCTTGCACTGCGTGACTGTCAGTTTTCCACAGGGCTCTGGTGCAGTTTAGGCCAACGCTTAAGACTTTATGTCATCGCTAATGAAGTCTTAAATAATTTGATCTGAAGAAACGGATATCTGCATGTGAATGTGCAGAATCGGCAGCTTTCTGGTTAAAGTCTGAGTTAGTTTGAAGGCTTTAGTGGCGTGCGGGCAATCGGCTCGACGTCAAGCTTTCTGCAAGTGACCAGCAGAAGTGGACGTCTCGGCCCAGTTTGCTCTGAAAAGCCCGAAATGGCGGCTGTTTCAGCACACCGGCCTGTGGCTTCCCAGATTTTTATGGACTGAACAATTGTTTTGTCCATAACACGAACGGTTAAAGAATCAATCATCCTGCAGCCAGCTGATCCTTCTAACTGTACAGGCCAATTTCTTCCACCGTGATAATTATTATTGAGTTTCAGCCGCAGGTCTTTCGGTTCCTTCGTGGATGAATTTGCTTCCCGGGGTTTGTCAGAGCAGGATGTGATGTGACGTGTTTTTTTTTTGGCAGATCTTCAGGAGATCCTGAAGAGATGGAGCTCTGATCCTTCCGACAACTCGCTGCGAACCAAGATCTTCTGGGAGACGCCACCGCTGCGTCCGACCCGGTGTTCTCCTTACGAGTAATTTGAGATTTTGCAGGAGCAAATGGCGTGATCACAAAAAGAGAAGGCGGCGAGGAACGCACGCAAATAAACACGTTTTATGGTTTGTTTTTAAGCGCGGTGTGCAGAACGTCCAAAGACCACACATATTGATTCGCTGAGAGAATCCTGGAGGTGTAGCTGCTCACTGTCCAGCTCAGCTCTCCTCTTCTTCTCGCCTTTTTTGTTGCGAAGCTTAAAAAAAATCCCCAAAAAGGTAAACTGGATATTTAAATGCTGTCACCCGGCTCAGATAAATGTCTCCTCCTCTGCCGTTCTTTTGAAAAAGAGCTGATTAATTTTTCATGAAGCGCAGACAAAGATGTCATTTTCCTCCCTAACAGCCTGAAGTGAACTGTGGGATTTCTCAGTGTTAATAAAAGGCCACACTCTCTGAGCCCTCCCGCCTCACAGCGTAATGTATTCAGCCGGTGACATTTTACTGAATCAGGTACAAGTTATGGACTAAAAACTGACACCTTTGCATTTTTTTTCTCTCTCTGCCTGCAGCCTCACACGTCTTCTCTTTAATTTTCTTTAAACTTTTCATTTTCTTTTATGCACGACTGCAAGAGATTCAGGTCGAGTTCACAAACTCTGGCATGTGGCTAAAATGCATGAATTCATCAGGTAAGCTTCCATCAGAGCTGGCCGCGGCCCGTTCTTGCCCTGCAGTCTGTAGCGATGCAACATGCGGTGCACACATACCTTTAGATGGAGGGACTGTAACTGTATGTTTACCTGTATGTACTCAGAGATCTATTTTATTTATTTATTTTTACTCTGGACACATTGTAACAAACAAACAGAAATTTTTTATAGCAGATTGTGCAAAAAAAAAAAAAAAAAAGCAGCAACTTTTCTGTCATAACTGTTTATCTGCAACTTCACTACTGAGCAGAATTTGGAAAATGTAAGAAAACCTTACGTTTGACGTCGCTTATTCTTCAGAGCTGGCTGCTGATTAACCATCATTAGCGCCACATAAACGTTGTGTGTCTACTTGAACTGATATGTGCTGGGACGCTAACCAGACTAAAAACATTTGTCTCAGTGAGCGTCGCCTCTTCCTGCATCGCGTATAAACCGAACACTGGCTGAATGTCATGCATTCATCTGCCGAGCTGAGAAGCGACGAGGCCCTGATGACCAGGGAGGAGCGTGCACTGCAGTCAAACACCTGCTGTAGAAGGTCTGAGAGTCCGTGGTTGGATGTTGCTCTGATTGCTGCGACAGGTGGGAGCCGCAGCAGCAAGTGATTTACTTTTTAAAACCAGGTGTGGTCTGACCTTTGGACTGGAGATTGTAACGGACTCTGCAACGTAAAAATGCGTCACTCACTCACACACACACACACACACACACACACACACACACACACACCTGCAATGCTGACTGAGTGAATACTCGATGATTGTGGTGAAGTTATAAGTCGAGATTCCTGCAGGAGTTTTTATTTACATGGCTGATGACACTGATGATGTTCACGTCGACTTCAGTGTTCTGATTGGGGCTTTCATGCTGTGATGACTTGATACCTTGTGTTCCTGATTACCGTCTGTCTCGCAGGCACCAGAGTCGCTAATCTGAAATTTATTTAGCAGTTGACCAGCAGATCGTCTCCGTCTGGCCCGTCACACCCAAAGGGCCGCTTTATGTTGAGGAAACTGAACTCTGACGACTTTGCTGATGTCTGGCTAAATTAAAGTGCATTTCATCTGTGCAGCCGCAGAGTTTTACAAATGTTTTGGTGATGTTTTCCTTGTGAATGTGCAGTCTGTTTTATCTTGGTCAGTGTCACCCACCTGTGATGGATAAGATGGATAAGACTGAGAGTTGGGTTTTTTTTTTCATTGGCTTTTCAGCGAAAACGGGGTCAATCCAGCAGACAGTACGTAAACGATGGAAGTAACCACTATGATATTGCTCATTAAAGTGCCGTTTTGAAGCATCAGTGTTTACATTTTCAGATGTTTCTTTGGAGTCTGAAATGACTGTTTGGATGGTAGGGCGGTTATCGTAATAGGTTATCAGGAAATGTTATCAAGTTTATCCACATGTACGAGACAGATACCTGCTACACTGCCACGCTATACATACACTTCATACATTTGACCAGAATTCTCTGATAGTCAAAACCTTTAGTTCAGACTCTCAAGATGAGGTAACGCCTAGAAGATGGCTAACTGGTGGCTAACTGGTGGCTAACTGGTACAGCAGCTTGGAGGTCAAAGTGCTTCAGGTGTTTAACTCTTTCCCACATAAAGACGACACTTGATCACCTCCTCTGCATAACGATATTACACCTC
>VUQR01005368.1:12007-22636 GCA_015108515.1 Hemichromis elongatus
TTTATTGAGTCTGTTGGCATCTTGTTTGAAAAAGTGCTTAAGTTCCTGATGTTTGTATACAGTCTTTTTGCTCAACCCACTTTTAAATTCCACTGTGGTAATGCACAAAACCAAAATTAGAAAAAAAGTTGTCTCTGTCCAGATTTTTATGGACCTAACTGTATACACTCATAAAACGCAGATTTGCTCAAGTCTAACGAAGCCTCATTTACAGCAGTTTTTCATGCTCCTGGCACCAATATGGAAAACATGTAGTAAAGGTTCAGTAGAACCTTCATATCCTCTCATCTGTTTGAATCTAATTGAATGTCAGATGAGCGTCTGTCAGGATCATCACATGCTGCAGGTCCGGTCAGTTACCTGTCATAAATAAGGGCTTAGAGCATCCTGTTGTCTATGGCGCAAATTATTTCCCTCTAGTATCCCTAAAAATGCAGTGGCTGTCTTCAAATGTGTGATCAGTGACCAGCAGCTGGAAGCTGCTAAATCTAGTTAATGTGTATTAAACTGTTCTCCAGAGCTTCAGCTGTTCACCTTTCCATGAAGCTGTTGTGAAATATTAAACTGACTGAATTTTGCTGCAGAAACAAACAGTTTAACTGTGTGTTTGCAGCAGTAATGTGCCTGAATTTTGGATCTGAGGACAAGAATGTTGCTGGCCAATGGGATTTATTCACTTTTTTACACTTCAGCACTCAGTTTGTGGTTCTCATGTTTATGCTTAAAGTCCTCTCTTACACTATGACTTACCCTGGCTTCTCATTCAGGCTTAGGAGCTATTGTGCTATTGTGTCTATTAAATAAACTGACTCTGGATCTGTACAACTGTGCAAATGCGCATGCGGGGAGGTCGGAGTGGTGCCGACACACTCACACTACATTATATTCTGGTTTTAAAGATGCTTATTTAAACAGGGCGATCTAAAACGCCTTCTTTGTTATATTAGTGTGAAGTCGTCTATAGAACGTTATTATCAAATGTATAATGTACGATAATTTGTACTGAAAAACGATAATTTAGGCTTCTCTGTACGATGTTGTGGGATTTTGGATCTGGCAACACTGCTGTATTAAACAGCTTTTAACATAAAAACTGCGATGCCAAAAAGCTGGAATGGGACTTCATTTTAAATGCAAGATCTTCTATTTCTAGAAAATCTGGTTAAAGCAAAACCTCGTACTGGATAGATTACCTCAGATGGCAAAACCAAGTGTAACCAATTGATAACAACATTTTTAATTAAAACGTTAAAAATAATCATTGCTCAGTATTAAGTGTCCCTATTAGTAATATAGTAATTAAAAAGATATGCAGGTTTTAAGTGATGAAATAAATTTTTAATCTTTAACATCACTCCATCATTTAACTCTGATATTCTGATGGTGGTTTATTGGTTCTGGCTGGATTTGTAATTTCTTCAATGAACACAAATGAACTCATTTGTATACCTCAGAACTGGTTCAGTTTACATTGTTCTCATGCCTCAGGACATAACCTCTCAGATAGAGGAAGTAAAATGACAGGATTTGACCTGTAATTGTGCTGTTCTTGCAACAACACCCCACCCTGCAGCCGTTTTTGCACGGCAGTGCCCACCCACACAGTGCCAGAGTAGCGCGGGCCTTTCTGTGTTCCTTGGCCAGCATTTATCACCGATATGCCTCTTATTAAACATGCCTGAGACATGCTGGGTCTACATCGGTCACAACCAATGACCATTGCACAGGTGAAAGCTGCACTCACTCAGGGATGTAAAGCAATTCCCCAACAACTGATCTGCCACTTGTCCAGACAGGTGACGGAAGGTCTTACCACCATCAGGGTCAGGTTTTGTGTATTTCAGATTTTGTTCCCATGTACCCATAACTGGCTCTGTATCAAGCATTATGGCACATTTCAAGTGTAAGTAAATGTAAGAATAAACTGTTGCAGACAGGAATGGGGAAGTCATGTAAAAACTGTACAGCATACCTCTTTACTCAGCGTGACACAAACCCACATGTCTCCTGCATGACAACAACCGAAGAGTAAAAACTGCTGTAAGTAAATGCTGCACTTCAGGGGAAGATCCCCCAAGCATGAGAAAATAGAAACCTCCATTCCTAAATCGAGCTCTTGTCTTTTTTTTTTTTTCTCACTTGGAAATTAATTTGCTGAGGCAGGGACAGAGGGTCTCAGACAGAGCACTTCTGTTTCACTGCGATGTCTCTGTTGGTCTGATGTGAAAGCAGATTAGGTTTTTAGCTCCTTACCTGGGTCACGGTGACTCAGACAAAAAAGGAGCAGGAGAGGAGGGAGAGCTTGGCATCAACACTGGGATAATCCCTAAATCTGTAAAACATATTGAAATCTCCACTAGCCGGGCTGGTGAGAAAAATTAAACTGTAATAATCATTATAACCTATAATGGGATTATAACCTGAACTCTGGATGTGAAGCCAGCATTCATGCAATTTTTTAGTGGCACAGCACCTACGTGATGTACGTGTAATTTCACCCCGTCCTCACAGTTTGCAGACACGCTTCCTGCTTCAGCACTGTAGTCGCAGTTGTGTGTACTGTTGGTTTGTTTCCAACTTGTCTGTTTAGAACAAACCTTTTAACTTCCGGTCACTTTTGTCTGCAGTTTCACTCCAAAGTCTGAGCCCTGATTAGTTCACACGAGCTGCTCAGTGCTCCCGCGCATGTCCTCATTTGAATCCGGATATGATCACATTCACAAAGCGTTGCTCAGACACCTATAGCAGCACGTAGTTTCATGTTCTTATGCTGAAACTTTTTGGGATCTCTGATGCTGAACAATGCTGCAGATTAGTTACTGACTTGTTATTGTTGCTGTGGCTCCAAAGTGTAATGGCTGATGCATTTGCCTAACAAACCAAGTATCAATTACTCAGCGGAGACACAAGTCCCTTAGGTTTTCATCGGGGAAAGCACCCAGATTAAAAATCTACTAAATCAAATATGGAGGGCCACCCACTGTGGTGACGAGGGAACAGCAGAATGTAGCTTTTATTGTTTGTGTGAAACCAGTTTATAACAAAATATAACAATGCAACATTTCACACAACTAGTACACAGATAAGTCCACTCACACACTGAGCCTTTACTATTAGTCTTTCATACAGAATCAGTCATTTGGATCAAACCAGTCAAATGTAATGATAACTACATTTTGCAGCTAATACTTAAGTAGACTCCTCCTTCTAACTGAGACTTTTAGATCAATTTACAAGTACATTTACTAAAGAGTACATTCTCCACCTCTATAAGACAGTTGAATATAATTAGAGTGTCTACAGGTACTCAGACAAGTGGTGTTATGACATATGAAGTAGGAGGTCTGACTTCTTTTAAGGTACAGAAACTCCTTCATCTACTTCATAACTGTAAAACCATGTCATCCACCTCAACAAAAAAAAAAACACATTAATTTAGAAGAAATACAGGCCTACGGTGTGGTTGGAGATGTCCTGGAAAATATCAGTACCCCCCAGCCAGGTATGGTTGCAGGAGGTTTCTGGCTGTTGCTTGGTGAAGATTTGCTTCAACAAATAACCTCTTCGTGACAACTTCGGTTGCTTGCTTAGCTCACCTGCAGTTTGTTCGGAAGATGCCGACTTGTCTGCAAACGCTAATCGCCTACACCAGGTTTCGTGAAAGCTTACCAACTTACCAAAGGCTCTGAACCTTCAAAGTAAAAATGTCCTCTTTTGAAATGCGTTAGCAGCAAAGCACAGTTTTACTCCGAAGGTGAACATTCCTTGGTTCTATTATGAGCTGCACTTCAAGTTTTGTGTTTTACTGCCGCTTGGTAGTTCGTTAATAAGTGTTAGACAGGTTAGCATCTTCCACGCAAACTATAGGTGACTGCTGCAATCTGCGAGCAACCAAAGCAAGGATGATTTTGTTGCATTTGCATCCAATTTCACCCAGCAACAACCAGCAACCTTTAGCCAACTGGTCGGGAAATCTAGTTCTCTGTGACCTAAGTTGCTCCAGGTTGTGCAGCTGCCAGGACTGCACTCTCAGTTTTACAATAGATTTTTAATGGTCTGGTGATTATGTAGTACTTTTCTACTCTAACTGAACCTTTTTATTACAAAGACATTCATACCAGCACTTTTTTAACACTAAACAGTCACACTCCAATGAATGCATCAAGAGTAACTTGGTGTTCAGTATAATGCTCAACGCTACATGCAGATTGCAGTAGCTGGGGGTTGAACCACGGACATGCTGATTAGCAGACAATATGCTATATATCTCATGTCACACACAAGTCCATATGAAGCCTGATGTCCTCAAAAAGAGCTAATTTCTCTGTATGTATGTGTATTAGGACAAAAAATTTAATAATATTAATGAACTAGCAAAAAGTGGATCAGATCACAATGCACCTGACACCGTTCCCAAAGATGTACCCGTCAACCACAGCCACCTCACACAGTGGCTGGTCAGCCTTATGGAGCAACTTTTTTAACTTCTGTTTTTTTCATACTTACCACAACTATTCCAGTCATTTTTCCTGTGAACTGAGTTGAACTGAGACACAGTGTGAAAATGTGTGCTGTAAACCACATTAATATGATTCTCCACCTCTCTCTCTCAATCACTGTTTTTTGGGTGGCTGCTCTGAAAAGCTTTAAA
Organism: Hemichromis elongatus; assembly: GCA_015108515.1. NCBI lineage: Eukaryota > Metazoa > Chordata > Actinopteri > Cichliformes > Cichlidae > Hemichromis > Hemichromis elongatus. The sequence continues at coordinate 16,659 of VUQR01005368.1, forward strand.
ATGTATCCTTCAGATGTGGTTGGAGAACAAATTACATGAAGCTTCACACTTCCTGAAAGATACACAATCAAGTTGTTCACGTGTTTTTAAACCCATTGCTCTTTGAGCGCTTTACAGGAATGAGCTTGTCTCCAGGGACCTTGCTGACCAGCTAATAGAAATGTTTCTTGCAACAGAAAAATTAAGTAATTTTAGGCTGATATTTGGTCGGTTTTGCTGTAGAATCACATAACATGCATGAACTGTGAACTGAATGATAATGAACTACAGTCCTTTCCAAAAACACATGCTGGGTGGGAGGTTGGAAAGCAATGTTGCAAGCACCACATTCACAATGCTGCCTTAATAAAGATGCATGGTTTTATAAGGACTCTCTGACTGGTCTCCACTTGTGGTTCAGTGGTCCCTGCTTGACGTCAATATAGTATAATTGATAACATGCTGTGTACAGATAATCAAAATGTTAATTCGTAAAATCAGTGTTGGCTTCCACTTGGTTGGTAAAATAAAAGCCAAATCTGGTAGCTACATGTGCTCAATCTACAATATAACCCGTGGTCTCCGACCTGCAACCTAAACATGTCAAATCTACTACCTACATGGGATCCCCAGCCAGGTATCCAACCAAGAATTAAGCACTTTATACATCTTCAACTTTTTATATATCTGGATCCATGGGACCTACAACATACATGAGAGTTCCGGTCCTGGTACGAAACTTAGAAGTTACTAACCTAGAAGTCCTTGCCTACTATCTTCCTAAGAATTCCCAATTTCTTACACAACATCGATGTCCCCCCCATAGAAATCTAGCAAATGCTGATTATTTGGGACTTCCAATAGTGGTATCTTCCTAATCATCAACAGAGTACATTTACTGGGTTCCAAACTTGGAGTTCTCCAGCTTAACTGCAGTTTCTCTCATTGTTTTGTTTAAAGTAAAAGGCCCTAAGTCATTTTAGGACACATACAGAATAAGGCCACGATCTTAGATAATCAGAGCCAGACACAATAATTCTTGCACCTACATAACTGGAAGTTCCCAACCTCAGTCTCTTTTGTCCTGTTACATGTCAAAACTCACAGCCAATCTCTAAACCAACCAAAGTACAGATGTTTTCTCTTTATCTTCATCAACAGAAAAATCTGTCCTCCTGTCAATCACCTGTCCATAGATGGGACTCTTATCTGCAGTGCAGATAAAAATAGAAACTTATCTCCACATCTTTATTGCCTCGTGGACTTTCAGGACAAGTTTTGGCTTCTTTTTGGTTATGAAACAATCTCTTATCCACATTTAGTCCCTGATCAAAACACGTAAACATATACACCCTGTTTTGCAGTCAGTTAAGATGTACTACGCCAGCCGACAAAGAGGAATTATTGTACAGTGTCCCCGAGGTGGTACTCCAACACAGAAATGACCAACTACTACCTACCCAGGCTGACCAAGTTTGAACCAACAGTGAGGTTCCCAGCCTTGAAGTCCACTACCCATTACCTTCCTGGAATTTCCTGACATGTTTGAAATCTCATCTATTTATTCAAGTATCCCAGTAGAGTGAGTAACTCTGAATGCACTCTTAAGATTTCAATCAATGTGAGTTCAAATGTTTTTCTTTTACCCTCATCAGCAGAGACATCTGTCTGCACTCCTGCCACTCACCTTCCCTCTGAGCCGTGGACTGATCTGAAGTGCTGCCGGGAATCTTGGTGAATCATCCGGAGTGCAGCTGAAAATAGTAACCCGTCTTCTTATCTCTGCTGCTGTTTTGGTTTTCGGGGCAAGTTTGGTCTTCTCTTGAGGTAATGACAGCCCCTGGTGAAAACATTACTCCCTGCTGCAGTCAGATAAGCTGTACTACACCAGCCACGGATGAGAACACTTTGTTAGAAAGCACCATGCATTCATTTTTAACACAGGTTCATTCGTTGCTGTATCTAAATGGTTCATCAAGGTTTACGATGAAAAAAACAACATTCCTGCAGCCAAAATTTCAGACAGGCTGACAAGTTTACACTGCACAGTCCTCTCATTCCTTTATTTTCTTTTCAAAGTAGTGAATCTTTGATGAGCAAGATAAGCTGACACTAAAATGCAAAATTAGGATCCCCAAATCATCTCTGTTTCTTTAGCTGTTTCCGTGCTAATCAGACCGAGGTGTCTTTAAACCTGACTCAGACTTTTCTGGCAGGCTGACGGTTTATGCTAAGGTCCTATGTGAACTGACATAACCTCCGCAAACACGAAACTACATGCAAGGATTAAAGACAAAGACCCCACAGACCTCGAGAACAGGAGCAGAACGTCTTAGATAATGCACACCTAGACAAACAAAACAGGGTTCGTTCCGAAAATAGCTTCTGGTGAAAAAACATTCGGTGTCAGCGATGTTGTTTAATGTACAAAAGATAGCATCTGATCCAAGAATCCAGACGATTACAGCAATTTTTGTTATGCAATGTTAAAGTAATGGCTTTATCAAAAAACAACCAGAAAATCCTCGGAGACGTTTTTGTCTGCAGGGACTGTTTTAAAGAGGGCCTATTATGTTAATTTCCAGCTTCTATTCTTGAACTCCATTAAAGTAACTTTGAATGACTAACAGCTGAAAAAAAAGGCCCCCCTTGTTATCCTCTAAAACAGGCGATTTTAGTAGCAATTACAAGCTTTAAACTTAGAAGCAAACAGAACCACCAGTGGAAACAAAATTGCTACTTAGACAAAAGTGAGCTAAACTGAGTTTATCTTAGGTTCACCTTTAAACACTAAGAACAGCCGCTACTTGATTGTAACAAGACATTAAGTAACCTAACACACGCGTGTGTCGTAGTACCCTACAGTATGCAGAGTTTTTGTAAATATAGACCTTTGTTTATAAGAAGACAAGGCAGGACTAGTCCAGGGACAAATAACCTTTCTTTTCAGGGGATTCATTATTCTTCCTTTTGCTTCATCTGAAAGTCATCTGAGGTAAACCTCCTGCAGACTGACCATAAAAGGCTTAAACATTATTTTCCCCTAAATGTTTTATAATGTGTTTAAACTGCATTGTGATGTGTTTTTGGTCCATTCCAAAGTCCTGCTCACTTCCTCCTCCTCCTCCTCCTCCTCCTGCAGCTGAACATTTGGGAACAATTAGCACATTATGATCAGGATTACACCCCATAAGAGGTCTATAGTGCGAGTCCTTGTGATAACTCGTGATCTGTCATACGCAGGTCAGAACATTTGGTGTGAATGTTTAATGATGATATTCAAGAAAATCAGTGAAGGTCCTTGAACTGAAACGTGAAAACATGAGGGTCACAATAACAGGTAAAAAGCTGATATATGAACATTTAAAAAAAAATTTTCCTTTATTTGTCACATACACAATCATACAGAGTCCAACCTGTAGTGAAATGCTTGTGTCCGAGCTGCGGACAGTATATTTCTAGTAAATAGGGAGAATGAGGGCGTGGTTTGGGGACACATGAGAAGGGTTGTAGGGTAGGTGGAGGGAGGTGTGAGCATCTGTACTGAGTTTTGACATGTAGTTCTTCTCCACACAATGACCTAGAATAGTCAGAAAACTTACACTCTATGGACAAAGTACTGGGCCACCTACTCTCCACACCCACTGAAGCCGCTCAGCCACAGTTGTTGTAATGCCAGAGGAGGTTTGGATCTCTGCAGTTATTGAGTCAGCAGAGCGTTGGCGACTTTTACGAACTCGGCAACCCCGCTATGTGACTTTGCATGATCTGCCACTTTGTGGCTGAGTTTGGCGTGGTTCCTAAACGCTCCCACTTTACAATAATACCACTTGGAGCTGATTGTGGATGATCTAGGATAAAACAGACATTTGATTTCACATTTCACTCGAATTGCACGAGCTCCTTAGAACAACTCAATCTTTCACAAATGTTTTTAAAGGCAATGTAAAAGCAGACTGCGTGGCTAGGTGCTTGAATTTATGCACCTGCACCAACAGGAGTGAAAACATCTAAATAAAAAGGTTAAGATTATCTATAGATAACAACTCTGATAATCATAGGCGATTAAAAGCATGCTTTCTTTTCATTGGTCAATTTCTGCATGAAAAACTGGGAAATACTGTAACAGTATTTTTCATTTTTATGCACAAATTAAAACGCTCATAAACTCATTGGGGAACATACTTTGTAAATTGAGCTCTCAGTATAAACATCAGCCTGACATCCAACCTTGTCATTAATCCAGTTGCTGTCAGGGGGCCTCTCCAGCTGAGACCGACATTCTGACTACCTCTGTGTCTTGAATGTAAACTCAGGAAATGAGCTGCCATGGATAAATGAACCGCACATGAAGGTCCCTGGACAGTCCACACGCTCAGCTGGCGAAAGAAATTGAGAAAAAGTTTGAAAGCTCCAGCAATAACAAGCCATCAGCAGCTATTTTCCACTCAGTGTGAAAGTAGGAATATTCAGTCTTTTATTAGGAGATATTTAAAAGTAACACAAAATGAGACACTATAGAAATCAGTAGGATACCTCAGGCTTCGGGGGCGTTTTTCATTACTGCAATAGCATTTTTCTTTTATACCATAAGGTTATACCGTAAAATACCATAAGGGTTATGGTATTTTCATTCTTTTTGTTTCTTTTAGGCTGTTTCTGCACAGCTTGCCTCAGAATCATGTCTCTGAAAAACACCAGAGCAAGTCATTTTAGTGAACTGGGTAAAGAGATTGTCCCCCCACCCACAATATTAGTTCCAAAATAATGTACTTTACATAATGACTTAAATCATTCAACACAGGAACATAAGGGGCAGAAAGAAATAAGGTGGAAGAAAAAAGAATGACATCAAATGTATTGGACTAAAATGACATGGGTTGATATTTCTGTGATCGTCAGTCGGGGAGATCAGAGCTGAGATATCCTGACTGGGAAAGCCTCGTCACCTTTAGCCCACTTCTAACTCCTCCACACCCACCCACTCTGGTTTACTATAACTCTGATGAGTCAGCTTTGCAGCTGTGGCGCGTGTCTGAGTTAAGTGGGTAGGTTAGGAATACTACAGAAAGCTCTGGTTATCATATGGATGTGTTGGGATTGTGGCCATGACCTGCTAGGAAATGCGTGTTATTTATAAGATGCATTCAAATATGCATGCAGTTACGTGGCAGCTTCAGTTTATTTTTATTTAATGATACAGGCAATGATATGCTGGAGCTGGAAAGGTATGACACTTCCTAATAGATCACAGCAGCTCAGTGAAACATGTCCTAAAGAGACTAATGACAAAATGCAACAAGACTGATGCTGCATGTGGAGCTCAGGTTGAAATCTGTGTTTAGGTTATCCGCAGTGTCAATTTTCACACTAACTGCACTCTCTGGAGTTACACTTTCTTAAAGTATTCTCCGCAGATCTAGCATCTAGCTGTCCGTAATTTTTCGGCAACGCTTTTCTGAAACTGTATCTGAACGTGTCCAACAACAGGTGTCCAGTCCCAGTAATCCTCCCTTCCACGCTCTGCTTTGGGACAAAGACTGGATTTGTTTGGGTTGGTGCTTCAGCCACGCCGGCGTAGGGGCTCAATTCTCCCAGAACACCATGTCCTGGATATCTGTGTCACATTTTCGGCTGCCGTAAATAATGGAGAGCTGCCAAGACAGCGAACACCTTGGCGCACTAAAAGGAATGAGGCAGGGCGAGAGGTCGTATAAACACACATTAAAATAGCCTGTAGGCAAAAGTACAGAACCAGGCAGTAACTGCAAAATAATGAAATGGAAACCTGTAAGACGCACTAACCAGCAGACAATGAGTCCTCAAACACCCAGCGTGGATGAACACCCAGACTCTTCCTCTAATATTTAACCTGCGACCTGCTTTATTCTCCGAATCTTTATTCTAATGTTGTTCCAAACACCCCCCCCCCCCCCCCCCCCCCCCCCCCCCCCCCCACCCCCCCCCCCCACCCCCCCCCCCCCCCCTCCCTCTCCCGC